>JAVIWB010003289.1:0-45061 GCA_031893035.1 Dermolepida albohirtum | reverse complement strand
GTCCAAGAAATTTTTCTCTTAATAAATCAATTGATTCGTGTACAAAGTGTAGCGCCATCCTGTTGAAACCACATATTCTCTAGATCAATATTCATTAGTTCAGGCCACAAAAATTCTGTTATCATACGATGATATTGATCACCATTGACAGTTACAGATTCACCAGCAGCATTTTCAAAGAAGTAAGGTCCAATTACACCACCTGACCATAATGCACACCAAACAGTAACTCGTTTAGGATGTATAGGTTTCTCATAAATAATTTCTGGATTTTCCTCACCTCCTCAAAATGTGCCTCATCGGAAAACATTATTTTTTGAGAAAAATCAGCTGGTTGTTCATTGATGAAATTGACAAATGAACGACCTTTTAAATGATCTAATGGCTTCAGTGCCTGTGCTATTTGAACCTTATATGCCTTCAGAGCTAAATCTTTGTATAAAATACGCCATGTTGTTGATCCACTAAGTCCAAGTTGTTGTGAACGTCGTCTAATTGACATTTCAGGATCTTCGGTAACACTTTCACGAACTAAACCAATATCTTCTTGTGAACGACCACTACGACTGTATTTTTCACTTTTTTGATATTCCACGGAACCGGTCTCTTGGAATTTTTTAATAATTCAACCAATAGTGCTTTCAGATGGACGATTATGTAATCCATAAAGTTCACGTAATTATCTGAAAACTCTTTTCACAGAACACTGATTTTCATAAAATAATTCAGCAATTTAAACGCGTTGTTGTACCGTGTACGAAGCCATGTTTATAAATGTCATACATCACACTTTTTAAATGCCCACATACCCAGACAAATTCAGTGCGCCATCTATATTTTTTATTCTTAAAAAAACCGCGCAATTTATATTATATATATATATATATATATATATATATATATATATATATATATATATATTATAAACGTGACTGTATATAAGAATATAAGAAATAATTAAACGTCACTGTATATTATAAATACATCGTACGATAAAATGTTTAAAACATGCAATTATTTTAAGCCTTATTACCCTGATATTGCCCTTGTATATTTTTAAATAACCTTCAGAAGATTACGTAATCTATTTTTGGTTCGGTTAATGAAAATTTATCATTAGAGTCTTTAGTTTTAATTTCAACATAATTATTATTCAGTTGCCGTTCTCTCCCGCGTTTAACTTTATTCTAGTTTAAATCATTACGAAAGTCCCTTCAAGAAAATTTTATTAAAAGCTGCGTCTCAGTTCCGTACAAATTCGTTTTTCCATTTAAAAGAAGAAGGAAAAAAAAGGTAAACTGCATATGCTAATTTAAATTATGAACCTGTTCACATTGAATAAATTTTCACTCTTTGCATATTCCTGACCTTGAAATTTAATATCTGCACATTTGCGTACGTGTACGTATGTGTATAAGTTCTTGATGAGTTTCTCTATTGTGTACTATGGTATCGTCAGTGTGAAAATCATTTTCTGACTGGCAGTTAAATTTGTCAAGCATTTGGTCCAACCACGTCAAATTTTCACACATCTTTCCAGAATAATTATTCTATATTAAGCGTATTTATTGTACATACTATGTGATAGAATGTTATTTATACATCTAGGGAAATAAAGAACGTTATATGCTAAAAAAGGATAAATCATTTTTAATGTATTTGGAAATAAAAAGTTTATGAACAGAAAATCGTTAAATTAAATAAATAAATCATATCATTTTAAAAGTTTCGAAAATAAATTAAAAATGTTTGGATCTCAATGGAGTTTTATTACGATTTAGACTGCCAATACTTTAAATTAGATTTACAATTGAAAAATGTAATTAAACTATATACTTCTATTTGTGCATTTAAATTACCATCGAAAAGTTTCATACTTTTAAATAAAATACAGTTCATATTAATTTTTTTTATTTATAAATTAAAGAACTGAAACATGCGAATGCAGTGGGTCAATAAATTATTGTCTTATCTTATAATTTGAGGAAGTATGTAATAAACAAAAAGAGTAATTTGATAGCATGATGCTGGAAGTATTTACGTATACAAAAGAGAAGCAATTAATTAGTTATAAAGTAATCGCTGAAGTTAAGGATTTTGTTCCCGAAGATTACAAGAAGAAGTCAATAAGTTATTGCTTCAGAATAAGACTGCATACATTCAAACAAAGCAGTAAAATTTTAATATTAGGGACATCTGTTAGGTTTTTTAATGTTTTTAACATTAAAGGTATCAACTGAAGGTTGATATATAACCCCTTTCCACATTAATTTTCGTATTCTGTATACGTATTTTGACAACGAAATTGTCATCAGTGTGCGTTTTGGATTTCAACGATACAGATCGTGTGCAGAATTTGTTTTCGTACGGGTATTTTGCCGTACTTTTCCAGGTGCGACACTGTTTAATTATCTGCTGATGATGACAACTTAGTTGTCGAAATACGTATATAGAATACGAAAATTAATGTGGAAAGGGGTTATATATCAATTTTCAGTGATTAAGTTAATCAACCACAGGCTACATCAAAATTATCACCAACTTTTGAGTTGTTTCTGACGATATACTGTCATAAGCCTCTTGAAAATATTTTCCCAAATCTTCCTTGTTGTCTCTATGGTGTTTATGCAAAGTCGTGTGTAATATATGTCACAGATTCCAAAGAAATTAAAGCCTGGACTCTGGGGTGGGCGAGGAAGCGTTTTTGGAACCTTGTACAACATCTGTTCCTTATCGACCCTAATGCAATGCTTTCAATTGTTGTTTTGTTGGAAAGTCAAATTACTGTCTAACTGTCTACACTTTCCTGCAATTCATCACGCAATATCTTCAGGTATTCTCGAATATTTAGAACGCTATCAATAAACCAATCCACCCCATTATAACCCACACTTCTCCAAACTTTTCTGACTCTTTCTTCATAAACTTTCTTTGTAATAGTTCGTTCTAGATGTATTTCAGTAGTTTTCGTGCTCATTCTAAGATTTCTCCCGACTTGGTTGATATCTCGGTGTTCTCAAGCATTTAATATTTACCTTTACCCTCTATTATCTTTGTTTTTAATACCTTAGTTTTTTTATATTTATGAATTATATCTCTAAATATGCTTTTTAAACTGTTTTTGATTTTTTTGGTATAGTATGACCTTGTTCGTATAAAGCACTTTTCCTGGGTTAAACCCAGCTTGATATGAAGTAAAAGGTAGAAAGATTTTTTCCAGATCCACTATATGTATTTCGATATCGTATTTTTCTATACCGGAATTAAAATCGTGCCCTTCATGCTATTCTATTTTCTTCAGTGTAAATCACGAGCTCTGCACTTCCACTCACAGAAAAAGAAAACAGCGTTTCTGTAAATCGAAGTTGTTGAGTCAAAAAACGTACTTAAAATTTCAAATCGCCAAAAATTTTCATTAATATTCAGAATATTGAATTTTTCTAAGAAAGTCAAGTAGACATTTTGCAATAGCTTTCTTTTACTTGAATCTCTAAACAGAGTTAGTTGCTTTAGTATAATTTCGTGCCTCTAAAAAATGTACCACGCCTGGGGTAGATATCAAAGAATCTTATTGTGGAAAATATTTTGCATATTGTCACTATTCGTGTCTACATTATGAAAATTAGATTTCTTTCGCGAAAAAACTTTTCTGCTTATATCTCGAACCTAGGACTTCTGCATCTTCTTCCGTCGAATTGAAATCTCCGACCAAGTCGTTAAGCTTAGTTACTATAAAGTCTTTTTATTTTTCTTATTAAGTAAAAAATTTGCATATCTTTAGCTTTAGGGCATATCTTTAGTTATTCAAAAGCAAGTGATTCCTTCAGTTTTTGAGACCATTTTCTTAACTGCTCCATAGAAGTATGTCAAACTGCACATAAAACCCAGCTTCTATTGTGTTTTTAATTTCGAAATGAAAGAAGTGTAGCAAGTTCTTTCTACAAATTCACTAGCATAAGAATTAAAATCGTTATCACACTGTATATTTAATAAATTGGGCGCCATTTCATTTTTTCTTAATTTTGAAAAAATCGTTAATTTAAATAACATAAAGTTGCAGAAAGCATTAAGATATTTAATACAAAGTATATTTGATAAATTCAGCGCCATTCGAATTTTGTTTTCAATTTTGTGAAATTGTAAATTTAAATAGCATAAAACGTTGTCGTTGACATACCATTAAGATTGCGTATACATATATACATATGTATATCGATAGAATAGTCGTCAGTATTGTTTATGATTCTTACCAGGTTGTTCAACTGTAGTACTTTGATTCAGAAACATTTATTAAGTTACAAAACTTAATTGCGCAATATTTTTAAGATTCTATTTAAAAAAATCATTTGGTAATCTCCCGATATCTATATTTGCTAAAAGAGTACATATTTAGCAATGATTTATAGCTGCCTGCACATAACAGTTATATAAATTCAAACCCTAGGTGCGTATCGGCCTGTGTAATTTCAGAAGAAAATTTCCTTAACACAGCATTCTGTATAAACCCATTTTACAACAAATGACATCCCAAAGTTCTAAATGTGTTTCTAAACTACTATATTTTGTGAAATTGTCAAAGGGCCTAATGTATAAGATTCACGCTTTTAAAGTGATCTAATGGCACATTGAAGAAGTAAAACTAATTTCGAAAAAGAAACAATTTTCGGGTGTAGCTTTTGAACTCGCAGAGCAAAATTTAACAATTAAACTCATCCACCATCTAACATTACTATCATACTGTATATAACTAGACTATACATTTTTTTAAGGTTACAACCTAACACGTGCTTAAAAATATCTTAAAATAAATATTTTAATTATTTTCATTTTATACACATGCATATGAGTTTTATATTAGCATGTAAGAAAACTATGAAAAATGATTTAAGTTCTGTTTTTCTAAAATAAACGTTTTCAAAGTATCCTCTTTCGAGACAGCGCATATTTAAACATTAAATAATGTAAATCAATTCCTTTTTGAGTTCGACAGTATTATTTAGTATCCTGCGATTCTAGTTCTATTAATGCTGCTGCTTTTACTGTGGCCTTGGAATCTCTTAAATTATATATACACGTGTTGGTCAAAAAAATTCTTTATGTATTGTAAGTAATTAAATACTAGGAATAGCGGAATTTAGATTAAATAAATTTTGAAGCGTTTTCAGTTTGATATTGCACGTAATATTATAAATGTATTAACGCCTTTAGGGAAGCATTAATAATTTAATTAAACTAGTCGCTTATTTAGAATTAAATTAATATAAATTAACGTCAGTGAACAATCTCCTTAATTTCAATGTTTAATTCCTGTGTCATAACTTCTATTGCTGTGTACATTCGATTATCAAAATTTTGGTACACATGTTTTAGTCATATGTTTTCATTATCAGTCAATTTGGATTAGTAGTGTGTTGTTGACAACTGAAAAGCTTAATCACGTTTGTGTGTTCTTCGATTTTTGACTTTTGAAAAAAATGGATCAAAGAATATGTATTAAATTTTGCGTTAAAAATGGAATAAAGTGGCATTCGGCGAGTCCACTTTGTCTCAAAAAAGTGTTTATAAGTGGCAAAGTGGTACAAGCGCTTTACAGAAGGCCGCGAAAATGCACGCCAAGTTCGATCAAATGTGAAGATTTTGCTCACTATTTTCTTCGATTACAATGGCGTGGTGCATCATGAGTTCTTGCCAACAGGTCGTGCGGTTAATAAGGAATACTACAAGGAAGCTATGCAACGTTTGCGTGAAGCAATACGGCTCAAACGATCGGAATTGTGGAAAAAAAATCATGGATTCTGCATCACGATAATGCACATCAATGCGTGTTTATGATTTTTTGGCCAAAAACAACACCCAAATCATGTCTCAACCACCTTATTCACCAGATTTTGCTCCCTGCGGCTTTTTCCTATTCCCAAAACTGAAGAGACCAATGAAAGGAAAGCGTTTTGCCACAATTGATGAGATAAAGTCAGAATCGAAGAACGAGCTGATGGCCATACCGAAAAGCGCATTTCAGAAGTGCTTCGAGGATTGGACGAAGCGCTGGCATAAGTGCATTATATCTGAGGGGGATTACTTTGAAGGGGACAAAATGGATATTGATGAATAAATAAATACTTTTCAAAAAAATTCAAAATTCACCTTTTCTTTTGAACAAACCTCGTAATTATAAGCCCTTTACACTCGATACATTCTTAGGTACAAGGACCCGCTTGGAACTCAAAATTTTTTAAAAAGGCACAAATTTTATGAAAATGTCAAATTATTAAATATATGCAATATTTTGCAAAATAAAAGCGCCAAAGATTTTAATTTTCATTATACCGGTAATTAGTTCAGTTAAATGGGAAAGAAGTGACTTAGTGCTGCCGTTGTATTTCAGAAAAAGTTCACAGCTTACTAGATATTTTCAAAAAAATAAATTGTCACATTTTCCTTAACCTCATATAATTACTTTATTATTACATTTCAAGAACCTTCTACTATTTGGTGTTAACTAATTTTATACCAAAACTTTTGTTTTTTTTAATGACACCCGTAAGTTGGATATGATTTCATTAAAAAGAGTTTATTTTTCTCGTTATAAAAATATACATTTCATTTAGTTATTATGTTAAATAAATGGTTATAGCAATTTAATTCGTTTGTAATTGAAAACATAGTTGGGTTGTAAAAAAAATTGCACAAATAGATATTTGAACACAACACAAAGTGCCTCAGTTTATTGTAAAAATAGTTAATCACACTTTCACAACTTAAATCATAAAATTCAAAAATGCATTTCTCAAACTAAATTCAAAATTAACTATTCAAAATACATGAGTATAAAATACTACTATTTACAAGTGTTCGAACTGATCACCATTATTGTTTACGAATTTTTCATCGGTCTGTTCTTGAAATCTGATAGTGTCACGCTTGCTTCAGATCATTTGGCATAAATCTAAAAATCTAAAATCGTTAGATCCGGCGAACGAGGGGCCATTAAATAATAGGTGCACCTCTTCCAACCCAAGAGGTCGTAAATTCTACATTCAAAAAATGTCTGACTATTAAAGTGTTATGTGGAGGGCACCATCATGTTGAAACCATTTTAACATGGTTCTGGTCTCCAAACTCATCTTGTATACCCTGTAACTCTGTTTCTAGCAAATGGAGATATCGTTCACCAGTTAATATTCCATCAAAAACATTGGCCCGAAAAACTCTTGTGTCAATTATACCGCACCAAACGTTGAATCAAAATTTGACTTGTCTTCTTTGTTCAAAATTATGGGAATCACGTATGAATATTCCACAGTTTCTAACACGAGTTTCGTCGATTCATAAATCTCTCAATATCACAGCCAAATCGGGTCAGCGAAGTAACTTATGAGTGCAAGTTATGTCAAGTCTATTCTTCTGTACTACTTTGTTGTAGCCAATTATGTATTTAAGGGCAAGAAGTAATTAGAAATGCCTGTAACTCCTTTATTTGACATAATAATCACGGAAAATAAATTCGTTTTAATGATGCCATAGCCAACTATGAGTTCCGTTGCTGAAATATAACAGCGGCATTAAGTCAAGTTCGCAAAATGACATTTCTTTCCTCATTTAATCAAAGCTGTATCTGTGGTAGTTTCCTTCGTTGTGACTCCTGAAATTGATCCTTGTTGATGAATCCGTAGACGAACTAGATTCTTGTTGAGCTTTTGGCAGACTCATTGCTGCCATCATCTAAAAATAGTTCTTCAATTTGTTTCATTTAGAGTTCTTTATTGAAGCTTAATTTTTTTAAATTACTTTTTTTGTAAATTGAGAAATCACATTTTGTGTTTTTCAGCAATCTGTTGCTTTTTTAAAAATATTGTTTATATCGACATTTGCTTACACATCTACATGTTACTTGAAAATTTCATTAAAGCTTTGTAAATAAAAAATATTATACGTTAACCATACTTTCTGGCGTTTTTGTATTATAAACCCAAATTTGGCTTTTAATTTTTCATTATTTTGGCATTCATCCTCAATATTTCTTTATTAATTTCGGCATATTACTAATAGCTTTTACATAAATAATGTTTTAAAATGTATTTCTTAAGTTTTGACTGAGATTTAAACCCGGCAAACTTACTAGTCAAAATAACGCTGGGATAGAGCAGTGGTAAGAGCGCTTGATTTTGAACTAGTTATCTATAGAAACCGATGGTTCGTATCACGTGCGAGGTGGTGCATTTTTTAATTGTTTCTTATCTCGGGCATGGTCGGTACTTCTTCCGGTAACCCTTCGGTGTTGATAAGCAATAATAAACATTGCTTTTCCTCTTACGACGAAGAAGGTGTAGTAAGAAAGCCATGAATCATTTTACACACATCAAATACACGCTCTCACTACCGCGGTCATGACAAGTCGAAATGTTGTAATTCTTTATTGCTTTTGTCCTACGACAGGGTGCACTATTGTTGAAATACACGTAAGAATTTCCTGTCGCATTTAATCTACTTACATAAATATGACAGCAAAACCCTGTCAAGTACTAATAATTATATAGAAATATATATATAATGTATAATTAAGCCCTTTACGATGGGAAATTAATGAAAATTAATATTTTCTGCTATGCCATCGTTGATTACAATCACAGAAATTAATTAAAAATTTCTGCACTAGACTCAAACCTGGCCAATTAGGCCACCAGATAGTACAGTTTCGAGTTTCTTAATACGCCATAAATCACATTATTTAAACAGATCAAATAGTTATAACCCGCAGTCAGGTTTTGATACAGTGTAGATATAGTATTACTAAAGTGCTTAATTACATATTTATGTATAATTATTAGTATCAATCCCTGACTACGGGTTATAACTATTAAATTTACTTTTAAAATGTGATTTATAGCATATTAAGACCCGAAACTTTACTGCCTGATGGCCTAATTGGTAAAGTAGCCGTCTCGCTAACGGCAGATACAGGTTCGAGTACTACTTCAGTGCAAAAATTTTTAATTACTATTATTCTAATCAATGATGGCATAGCATTAAATACTAATTTTCGCTATCAAGTACGTTTTATATTGTTTGTGTTTCTTGATACAAAATATAGAGGTTCAAGGCCTTCCGTTATTAAGCAATACCAGACAGCAACAGATAAGATTTTCAAAACATATTCTCCATTATATCATTTTTAAACGCCTTCTTAATAAATTGAGTCTCTTTATTGCTATATACTCTCGTTACTGAAGATGATCCACGCAAAAAAGAAAGTCTGGCAGGTTTCACAGTTTTCATTGAATTTTGTTAGTAGAAATTTCGTTTCTAATATTATTATTTCTTTAAACATGTAGTAATGGATTTAGTAAAATAATCATGGTGATTCTTTTGAAATACTTTTATTAATTAAATTTACACTAGGAAACACTGTCTATAAGAAAGTATTTGCGGACTTTCTCTTCGAAAATATCTTATTTCTAACAATGTAGAAATCATCGCTTTTTGTTCGTTATTATAGGTTCTCCAAAACCCATAACAATAAATAATAACAAATACATAAAAGTTCACTGAAGTCCACAACCAGATTGTCATGTCGTGATGGATGTACAATAACTGATTGTAATATAAATATAAAGCTGTCAGAATACGAATCGGATAGAAGAATAGAGTTTTGTGCGTATAGTGTGTCTTTTTAATTCGGAAGAGTAAAATACGTGGACATAATTACACTGGGAAATTATTGATTATATATGTTCAGAGGGAGATTTAAAGTAGTTTTTTTTTAAATTTGTCGAAAATCTTTAGAACTACACTGCTCAAAACAATTAGAGGATATTTGAAAAAATAGTAAATAAATAAGACACGCAAATATATTATATTTATATTGCAACTATAACGCTTTTAAACAAGAAACGGAATGCATTGGCAGGTTTCAACTTGTACAGCACTTCGGTGCATCGCCTACGCGAGCCGCCGCCGCTTGAGGGTGTAGAAACGTGTATGCGAGCGATCTCGACTACAGTTAGATTTTACTATTTTCTTAATTTTTTAACTGTAATTACGGGTGATAATGGAAAGGCAACGCGATTTGTCTCATGCACAGGCTTGGAGAGCCATAGGACAATTGGAAGGTAGACTGAGACAGCAAACTCTTGCTGAAGTTTTTGCGGTTAGCCAAAGTGTGATTTCGCGTTTGTGGAATCGGTTTTTAAAAACTGGAGATGTTCAGAGAAGACGAGGACAAGGACGCCCAGCATCTACAACACCAAGAGATGATCGATACCTAACAATATTTGCACGTAGAACCGCACTTACAACGCAACGCAGTTTAGAAGTCAGCTTGCTGCTGCTATGGGAAGAGTCGTATCAACTCAAACAATAAAAAATCGTCTTCATAACATTGGCAAGTATGCTCGAAGACCCCTAGTATGCGTTCCACTAACTACTCTTCATGAGAGTCGCGAAGAATATGGGCTGAGCATCATAAAAATTGGAATCACTGGACACAAGTATTATTTTGCGACGAATCCAGATTCAGCTTAAATCCAGATAATGGGCGCATTTTAATTTGGCGTGAACCTAGAACACGTAATCAGCCACAATTTGTTCGAGAATGCCCGCAATATGAAGGTGGGAGTGTAATGCTATAGTCTGGGATAAGCACAGGAGGTCATATAGACCTTTATATGATACAGAATGGTAACCTGACTGCTCAGAGGTATCTGGATGAAATTTTGAGATCCATTGTTCTTCATTATACTATTTAGTGCACCCAATTGCTATTATTTTTTACTAATTTGATCCACGCATATCCTCCATTTGTTAGGAATAGCGCTTTAGATTGTCTATAGTAAAAGCTTTTCAAGCTCTGGTAATTTATGCCTCATGTACTGCTACATTATTTTTGATTTAGGCCTTTAGTAAGTTCATAGAATGAATTCATTTCGTTTTTGAGTTGAACGCCTCTGACGAAATAACGAAGTGACTAAACACTTCGTTATTTCGTCTGAGGCGTTCAACTTGCACTTATCTCTATTAATCTAGATTAAATGAAGAAATTCAAATCGAAGTTATTCCTTTTGCATAAATCTCCACTCTATGGCATTATCTATAATAAACGTCACTCTCTGGTAACAATTTTATTACCTTATCCGTTCTTATGGGTGTATATTTCATTCTGGTAATCTATACTTTTTGTCTTATAAAAACAATAAGTCATCTTCCACAAATTGAACCTTACAACCACAACATTTGTGGGACGACCTTCACGAAATTCATCGTCCAAAGAACACCGTCCAAGTTTGAATTCACTACACCAACAATATACAGTACTTTCCGATGGTGCTTCATCTCTATATAAAGAATTCAGCTCATCGATGCATTCTTGTTGAGATAATCCACGACGAAAGTTATGAAAATTAATTGCACGAAAATGTTTGCGAGTTTGTTCCATTTTTTCACTGACATAAGATTTTCAAGTTCCTATCAACAGTAGAAATAGCGACCGGATAATAAAACTGTCAAGGTAAATATATTGTCAAAAATGACTAACTTCACGATGCAGTCATCAGATCGGAGGCAACACTAACAATGTTCCCAGTTCCCAAAAGATAAACCCTCGTATTACATTTTTGAATTGTTTAGAATCTCGTATGCGTAAGATTAAAAACGTTTCTCTTAATTCATATATTATGTATATATTTCACGAAATACTTATTACTGGATTTTTATAAAGTTCAACTATTATTTCACATATAAAAATTGCATTATTATGATTTACAAAAACATTTAAAACACTGTGTATATTCAAGCAAATTAACTACATGAGATTATAAAAATCACGTGTAAATATAGAAAAGCAAACATTTAAAGAGAATATAAGTTTATAAAAAAGAGGAAAAACAAATATTAGACTTATTGAATACCTACAGTTCGCATTGCTCTAGAAGTTATCTGGCGGTATTTGATGTTTCTGTAACTGAACTACTCTCGACTAAACACGTACTTGGCATCGATTCATTTTGATCGGTGATCCTTGTTCAGGCGACTCATACTTGTTAAACTTACCTTATTTAATTTTTATATTTAACCCTCCGTTGTGTAAATTACACATGATCGCTTTTTTTTGCACGAAAACCATTTATTTTAAGAATAGACACATTCCTTTTCCACGTACATGTGTATAAAGTATATATTATCAGAATGGGGCCCTATATTTTATGTCATGGACTAATGTACTATGTATTTACATATATAATGAACGAATATTTGTCAAGAAATGTAATCATTTACATTTTACAGATTAAATTTAAAAAAGTATTTTTCCACATTTTCAAGCAAAATTTTTATTTGCTTAAAATATTACCGAAGAGCACATAAAATACAAGAATGACTCAAATGAAACATCTAATTATTTATTTTATTGAAAACGATTGAGTTGTTAAACGTAATTTCATTTTATTTGTGTAAAGAAGAACGGTTTAGGATATTACATATACACGTCATATAAGTATGTATGTAGGTATATTCGGTGATCAAAAATCGTCAATTAGGACGATTCTATGCTTAAATCCGAGTGAAAAATCCTAATACAAGAAATGTATTGTCGTTACGGCACACGAGACCATCAATATTGAAATTGTGCTACAAAAAGTATTTCGAATTATTTTAATGTTTCTGTGGAAAACCAAGTTTTTTACTGTCAAATAAAATTACGCAACACTACATTGGTGTAATTTATCGTCTTCTGCCAATGTTTTGCCTTATTAAGCATTTCTTTAACTGTTTTTTTTTTTGTGTTAAAGTACATATGGCTACCTTTACTCAGAATAATGTTTGTAATTTAAAACCGACGTTTATCACTTTAACATGTAGAACGATCAATCCGATTTTTTAGTAACCACACCTCGTATATATATATATATATATATATATATATATATATATACACTACACTCATAAGTATTTGGTCACTCGCATTTAACCCGCAAATTGTAAAAATATCAAAATCGAAATAGTAACTGTTCTATAGAAACTGTAATGAAACAAGGATGACCAAATACTTATGAGCGATAGTGTATATATATATATATATATATATATACATAGATAAATAGAGAATGAGGGAGATATATAGACAAATAAGTAGATAATATGAACGAGTAATTATTAACATTTAAATAAATTTACCACATAACTATTTTATGACATCAATAGAACCACTAACAATTACATTATTAAATTACAATAACCTACCCACCTTTACTGCACAAGACAAAAATTTCCAACTATTATAACTCAATTATTCGTTCATTATCTGAGAATGACTGGCCCCGTTAAACGTTTCAGCAAATCATTTCCACCGTAACAAATTACTTTTTAAAAAAAGTATATTTTTGTTGTTTTGACTTTTAGTACGGCACTACGTCTACTTGTTATAGTTTAGCTTTCGAGAAGTGAATTATTAGTTTTTTTAACATAAACTAATCATGCTTTGGTTTATGTTTGTACCCATTGTCATACTAAAAGAGATATTTTGTCAGACTTAAGGAGATTTCCATTTGGATTTCTAAGATTCCTTTTTGTATGTAAATAGTGGTACATAATATCCATTTCAAAGAAGACAGCCTCAAATCATCTGTATTTCGCCTTGACCGTTGTAAGAAATGCAGACCAATAACACATGAAGGGACTGTTGATGGGAGAGTGGGACTGAGAGAATAGGTAGAAATATCTTTTCTTTAAAGGTATGATTGCGTTTATGAATCATTTCTTCTAAAATATGCCATTCTATTGGCGAGAGGTCAGGGGATTATACAGGCCAATCCAAAAACTTCACTCGATTCTCATCAAACCCTCTAATTACAGGTCAAGCTTTGTGACAAGGAGCGTTGTCTTGTTGAAAGTAATAGTCACCTGAATCGATATCGTAAAATTGTACAATAGATGCTTCAAGAACCTCTTCCAACATGTCCATAACCATTCGTGCGTCCATCACACAAATGCACTTATCCGACACTCTATGCAGTCATGCACCTCTAGATCATAATACTCTCACCACCGTATTTAACAGTGGATGAATTACATTTAGGTAGAAATGCCTCCCTTGACCTCCGGCGAACTAACTCCAGGAGTGTTGTACATCTGCAGTGAATAAAGCTTTTTGTTTAATACTTTCATTTCGGTGAAAAAACAATGACTCCGAGTTCTTATTAAAAGGATTATGGAATATTTTTAAGCACTTACGTCAATATTAGGTTCTTCGGACGAAATTACTTTGATCCAGTCATCCATATTCGAGTGTTGATACTTTTTAGCCACGTAAGGCGCTGCTTACAGTGTTTGAAGAGCAAAGGTTTGCGTCGTGGTTTCCGCGCCTGTAAATTCGATGCAATCAACCGCCTTCTAACTGTATGCACAAAAATCGCTATAACGGATTTGTTGTTAGCCGCAGATGATTGTGACTTTTTTGGCATTTTGTTTATATGCACGTATACTCACAAACACAAAAGATAAATCGCACTCTAAAATAAGTTTTGAACTCAACAAACGATCTTTTCTTCTGCACGTATACTACTAAATGTAAAAATCCGCAATTTTATCTTGGATACCCACCTAATGTATATTTTTTAGGAATTTCTACTTTAAATACTGTTATTAATAGTTACACGTATTTTCCCGATAACTCTCATCTTGGAACTACTACCTGCTTTGTAAAGCACCTATTTTATTGATGTGCCTAAAACATTAACGTTTGCTCGCAATTGTGTATATATATGAGCGTTCAAAGTAATGGACATTACCAAAATTGTATTAAAAAGGTATGAAAGCCAATTAGTCTAGTTCCGGAGAGGACTTTGTCAACGTTTTCGAAAGAGAATCGTAGTTTGAACTACAGCTTACACGGCAGTAGACTGGTATTAAAATTAAATTAAATGCTTTTTCAACGTTTTTAATGGATATGATTTATTGTTACTATAGCTTTTAGATTATTAGTATTGTACTTCAGTCGAATACGTGTATAAATACCGGAGATTAGTAAAAATAATTTAAATTCTAAACGAAAAATAATGATAAATAATTCTTGTGAGTAATAGCTTGCAGCAATATCTACTTTCCAATGCGCTAGTGTACATTTCATAGTATACATGCACATTCATGAGGAATGCAGTTATTTTCAATGAAAATATTAATTTCCTAAATTTCTATAGTTATAAGAATATTTATTACGAAACAATAAATTACTAAAATAACTTTTAAAGATTAGAAGTAGATTTCGATAAAGGTTTTATGAATAAATTTGATGTAAACAAATTCAGGTTTTCGCCAAAGACGGTTTGCGATATAGTTCTTCAATTTTCAAATTTTTCGATTTCAAAATTTTTTTGCAACTGTTTTTATGTTTTGATTTTACAAGATTATAAATTTTATTTAAACTTCAATGCATTACCTTATTGATCATGTAATCACTATTTTAGTCGAATTGTAATAACTTTTGTTCGTTGTCTTACAAATTGCGATTCTAAGGTTTAATTTAGTCTAGTACACTTTTGAAATTTTCAATTTGGCTAGATAAGTCTCGAATTTGAGCATTTTGGCATCAACTTATTCTACCGGTGGTACATACAAAAATGTCAGATCAGGTGACTTATAACCAACGGTGGTTCATGTGATTAAAAAATTAATTCAAAGCTGTTCACGAAAGATGTAAAAACAACAATTACACGAATTGAAAGTGTATTCACCACCTATGAAATCTAAAATTTTACAATTATATACTATTTTTTATTTTGAACTGCCTGGTATAACAAATGACAATTAATACTCCTCCAGTGGACCAAAAATAGATTAAGGAGCTGTTAGGATTTATTTAAATTGATATATCACATTACGTGTGTATAATATAGACAAATAAATACTAATATTACATTGTATGAATTTCACGCTATTAGAAATATTTTTGTCGTATTCTCTGAGATTATTTTAGTCCGAATAGCAGGTTACAGATTGCTATCATATGCTGTTGTCTCTTTTTAGTAACTTTTTGAATAAAGTCAGATTTGTGTAAAATGGAATTAACGTGCGAAAACTTTCGAGCCATAATTTTCTACGATTTTTAAAGACGCTCTCACTCGACAGGAGTGTTCGCAAGAAATCAAGCGACTGTTGAACGGTTGTACAATGAGTTCCAGTGTGGACGTGTTTTGCTCAAAGACGAGCCTCGTGAGAAGCGGTCTGCCATTGCAGTCACTGCAGAAAACATCGACGCTGTGTACAACATGATAAAGACAGACAACCACTGCACATACAAAGATATTCGGGCATCGTTGGGCATAGGTATGACCCAAATCAAAACTATCCTGCATGATCATCTTGCCGTCAGAAAGCTTTGCGCTCGATGGATACCACACAATTTAACGGAAGCTCAAAAAAATACGTATGGATTGGTGCAAAAAATGCTTAAAAATTTAATCGAGGTCGAGCAAAATCAGTGGACAACATCGTCACAAGTGAAGAAAGTTGAATTTATTGTTACGAAGCAAAAAGCAGGAGACAATCGGCTCAATGGGTCTTCGAAGACGAGGAGAACCCTACGAAAGTGAGACGCATGCGAAGCTCTGACTAGAAAATGGTGGCTTCTTTTTTGCGACGCACCGGTCATCTTGCTATTATTCTGCTAGAGGATCGTCGCACTGTCAATGCTGAATGGACAATGCAAGAAGACGAATCATTCTGCATTTAGACAATGCACCATCACACAACGCATCTCAAAGCTTTTTAGCCGCTTCATGAACGGAATTGATAACTTATCCGCCTTAGAGTCCCGACCTTGGCAACTTGTGACTTCATTTTATTTCCATACATAAAAGGCAAAATGTGTGGATAGAAGTTTAATACCCCAGAAATGGCAATGGAAGCCTACGAAAACTTCGTATCTAAGGTAACTGAAAAGCAATGGGCTCAATGTTTTGAGAACTATTTCCACCAAATACAATATCTTGAAAAACAATAAAAAAAAATGTTAAAATAATTGATTTTTTCTGTATCTAAAAATTTTTTAAAGCAACCTAATTAATAATTACGAAAAAACTCACATCAACATATAGAAAATTTAACAAATATTTATTAATCTAATAAATTAAATATTTGAATAAAAATTATCGTTAAAAAGTAATTATAATAGATACGCTATAAATAGATTCACATCTTTATAGTATTTGATCAATAAGGTTGATATATAACCCCTTTCCACATTAACTTTTGTAAATTCTGTATACGCATTTCGACAACCAAGTTGTCATCATCAGCAGATAATTTCAAAGTGTCGCACCTGGTAAAACACGGCGAAAAAACAATTGTACGAAAATCAAACTCCGTACGCGATCCACACCGCTCAAAACCGAGATGACACTATCTTTATAGTATATTCTTACATGGTGTAGTTAAGTTACATTTTAAGTAGAAAAAAACTTCTATTTTCATTTGTTTTCTTATTGATACAGTATATGCAAATCCAAAGAAAATAATACACATTCACGTACGAATTAAATTTATATAATGCTAAGGAATGATAATTAGAATTAAATAAGAATACTACAGAAGCAGCAAGTAATTGAAAAATCAACCATGCTGAAACTGAGATTTATTATAAGAATATGCCTGTGTAGACTTTTAATGCAAATCGTTAAATATTAATTTTTAGATAAAGAAACAGAAATTTAATGAATCACATTGCGCTTGTATGTAAATCCATATTCTAATATCTCTTTTGTGGTTGTATTCAAAATTAAAAGACAATATTTTATAGTAAGAAGGTCTAGTTATAAATTTACTCACCTCCGTCGATCGCTCTCTCTAACTGAATATTAAGATATTATCTACCACATTCAATATAACTAGCAAATATTTACTGCAGAATTATTAAAATAGTATGAATTCTTTAAGATAGCATCTCTTCCTCTTTTTTGTAGTAAATGAGAATCCCATTTACTAAAGAGGAACTCGAAAACTATTTAATACCAATAAAATAAGGAATAAACTTTGTGTAAATTGGTATTTGGATTGCAATTTCAAGATGACGGATATATAGGATCAATTTTCTTTCGCGAAACAAAGCAGTAAATATTTCTGTAGAAATGTTGAAGGTGTTTTTGATATTATGAGAACGCCTTTTTTCACAATGACTATCGTAAACTTTTTAAATGAAAATGAGATCAAAATTATTTAACACCAACTATATCCCCATCTAATTTTTCAATGTGTTATTTTCGGTTAAAATAAATTTATGTAATTGCTTATAATTTACTTCGACTTATAATTAATACAGACAATTTAAATTAAAACATATTTTTTGAGTACTTAGAATTTGGTGCTCTATTTTAGCATTACATACATACGTCTATCAAATTTAAGTGGTACGATCCTTCCTTTTCCTCTATACAAAAAAAATTTCCCACTAAAAATGTAATCGAAAATGATCACTCTCTACATTCTTTAAATCTAATCGTATCACGTGATTTTACAACGAATCATACTACGAGGGTTGCCGTTTATTTTTCGAGAACTGAAAACACTGTTAGTGTGTTCTCCGATCTGATGGAGTTTGTCATTTTTGACAATATATTTACCTTGACAGTTTTATTATCCGGTCGTTATTTCAATTGTTAACAGTAACTTAAAACGTACAAATTTTATGTCAGCGAAAAAATGGAATTAACTCGCGAATATTTACGTGCAATTATTTTTCATAACTTTCGGCGTGGATTATCTCAACAAGAATGCATCGACGAGCTGAATTCTTTACTACAGTATATCGTTGGTACAGTGAATTCAAACTTGGACAGCGTTCGTTGGACGATGAATTTCGTGAAGGTCGTCCCACAAATGCTGTGTCGGAAAACATTAATGCAGTGGCTAAATTGATAATGCAAGACCGTCATGTGACATATCGTGAGATCGAATCATCTCTAGGTATTAGTAACACCAGCGTGCATAAGATCATGCATGAACACTTAGCCGATAAGAAGCTATGTTCACGTTAGGTGCCACATAATCTGACATACGGTTCTAAAAAAGACTCGCGTCGATTGGTGCCAAGAAATGGTCAAAAAATATAATGGCGGTGCTTCAAAGAACATTTTAAAGTCGTCACAGGTGATGAATTTTGGATCTATACGTATGAGTCCGATAGTAAACAGCAGGCTACTGTGCGAGCATTCCAAGATGAGCCTAAACCTACAAAAGTTGTTCGCGCTCGAAGCACATCAAAACAAATGATCGTCTGTTTTGTCGAAAAAACCGGTTACTTTACAACCGTGCCTTTAGAGAGTTGTAGAACGAGCAATTCCGAATGGTACACAACTAAAACGACAGATCATTCTCCACCATGACAATGCGAGCTCTCACAGGTCGGTTCAAACAATTGAATATTTGACCGGGCAAAACATTGAATTGATGAGCCATCCGCCGTACAGCCCTGATCTAGCACCCTGTGATTTCTTTTTGTTCCCACGGTTTTTTTTTTTGGTTCCCAACAGTTTTCTACGCCGGAAGAAGCAGTTAAGGCATTCAAAACTCATATTTTGAGATACCGCCTTCACAGTGGCAGCAATGCTTTTCAGATTGGTTTAAACGAATGCAAAAGTTCATTGATTTTCTAGGAGAATATTTTGAAAAGCAATAAAACTATTTTCGATAATGAAAAATTTTTTTGTTTGCTATTCCCGAAATATAAACGGCTATTCTCTACAATGTGAGTCTCGGTTACTAGTATGTACATGCAGTGGTAACTACAATAATTCCCACATAACATAATTAGATGCTAGTTAGAAGATGTCTCGACAAATATGATTCGCATGAATGTTCGTTTGTAACATGCATATTCCACTGGATAACGTAATAATGTACTGTGTAACCTGTAAGCCACTTCGTGGTATAGTAATACACATTTTATGAAAAAGGTTAATTTTGATATAACTATCTCCAAATTAACAAATACTTATTTTTATAGTGTTAATTGCTAATTTAAAGTAAAAAACCCCAAAAAAATTGTTGGAAATGCAATATGAAATAATAAAAAAATTTCAAATGTGACTCAAAGACATCGTAGTCCGATTCGAGTTAAATCTGTTCAGCAGAAGCAGTAGCAGTAGAAGACTGCCTATATAAGCGATATAACCACATATTATACACTCCCATCTTTGAAAAATTCTTCAAACATACGACCATGCGTAGGGAAACTATGTCCAGTTTATAGCTTTCAATGTTTCTCTGATAATGTTGCAATTATAACAACATTTATGGCAACAAAGAAATATAACTACAATAGTTTTTAAAAATTTGAAGTAGAGTTTGATGAAGATTAAATAGACAGATTTCTTAATGTGGCGATAGAGTTTATTTCACTGGGACCGTTCCGTATCTATTCCGATCCCCATGTTTCGCTGGAGTCTCTTGACTTCTTTAACGCATGCCTGCTGAACTTAGTTTTAGGCTCTTTTAGCCTCTACGTAATCTTGGCCCTGTTTCACCAGCTTGTGCACTTTGCCTTAAAAATTTTAGATCACTTAACTGATCGATTCTCTCCGTCCGGCATCAGATCCTACCTCACGGCTCCAGGAATATTTATCTATGGATACGATCCGATTCATCCTTACTTTTTTGCCTTGTTTTTGCCATGGAGGAAGTTGTAACTGTAAAACATATCATGTTCTTTTTGTAAGAAGAGAGGGAGTGCTCTATACTTGTTACCATATCTATGAACAGAAAGAGAAATTACAATGTACCCGATGAGATAAAGGTAAAAACTAGGGGACAATCATGCAACTCGCGACACTTCAACTCATATCTTAGCTTGGATTTAGCTAGGATTCCTTGGGAGTACTCACAAACTAGCTGTGAGCCCTTGAGAGGAAATAAGAATTTTAATGCACCATTTTTTAAACATATTTTCCCCAACTGCTACTTATACGCCATCTGATATCACACTGTGAAACTTTGTTATTCTTTAACTTTAGAAAAAATTTGCGCCGTTATTTACTTCGTTTTTTAAAATCCGATAACGCTTTCCGGTAAGACTTGTTTAGCTTATATAGTTTTCTTCCATATCAATAATTTTAGTGATCCATGGTATTATAAAAGTCTGGTATCAATTATTTTCAAGTCCAAACTGTCTAATATTCTAAGACGTAAATTTGATTTTAAAAAATTGACAAATAATTGCAAAAATTTTGAGTGCAATTTCTCTCTTATTCTCACTGAATCAGTGGCAATGATCGATTAATCATTTTATATTGAAATTTTTTTTTCATTATCCGCCTTTGATTGTATATTCACGAAACACCAATTATCCTTGATTTGTATATTTGATGTTTTATTTAACACATCCATAGATTACGATTTTAGCTGGATAATTGCATCATCGCTGGATAAGATGCATTTATCACATGCCATATCGTATGAAAATTTACTCTTATATAAGAGAAATAGAAATTGACCAAGATTAGATCATAACAGTATGACAAATGCAATCTTCTTAATTTTTAGATAATACTTATATTGTTTAGTCCTGAAATCCTTAGACTTGTTTTTTCTTTTGTAATTCTGTCTTTGTATTTAGTAAAAAAATAATGAAACGTAGACAATAGTTTTTAGAATTAAATACATTAATTATACAGTAGGTTACAGTGGTAGTCAAAAGTTGTACACATATGGAATATTCCAGTATGTTTTTTTTTAATTGTCAGTTAATATTGTGTGTATATATGAACATTTAGTCCATGTCCCTTCTGTCTTCATATGTTGAGTTGCTCATGTGAATCACCCATGCACAAATTTTGAAAACTTCATTTTATCTTTGGTCTCTATTGCTTCATTCACAATCTTTCCAAGTTTCAAAAATTATTTTCCCACCAACTCAGTGGCTTTTCTTCTATAAACTTTAATGCACATTTTGTTCCAAGTTTTTCTCATATTACTGAATATGGTGTCACATCGTTACTCTGTTCACTCATCGTAAATATTTAATTCAATGTTTTGTATCTGCCCCTTCACAGCACTTATGTATGTTAACATTGTTCCTACAAATAATATGTATTGCTATTGTCACATACACACTGAAAACGGTGAAGTATAGCGATAGATGCATTATGTTATAAGTAGGTTTCAATGTCATGGCTTGGTGTAGGGTGAATTTTTCGTATACGCATAACGATAGATTAATTTGTATATCTTATTATTATATTGATAATATTACGGAACCGTAATACTATCAATTTCTCAATATCACGTGGGAATTAATCTAAGACAAAGGTCTAAAACTTTTAGCCAGCAGTGTAAAGAATTTACTTTTAGGTAAACCAATAAATGTTTTCGATAACTTACAGGCCGACGTGAAAGATGCCATAAAGAGCGAAAAACAAGTTCTTTGGATTATTTGTAGGACATAAATCAACGCTGCATGGTTGAATATCCCCCGCGAAATTTTGTTAGCGATTAATGAAAAGTATGCCACAAAATATGTGCTACTGTAATAAAAAAATAAAGGATTCCTTGGAAAATATTAAATCGAGAAGAGACACAAGAAAGTATTGTTATTTTTCCCATGTAAAATCACAAGTGCGCTATCTATATGACCAGTTGCAACTCTCTGTATGTTCTAGTTCTTAAATCAAAAGATCGTGTATTTATTGTCCTAAAATTATTAAACTACTTCCTTTTTATTCGCTGCATTTAAATTTATAAAAAATATTCTCTTACTGTTATTTTTATACGCATCACTGTATATTAATATGTTACAAACTGTAACAAAAGCTTAATACTTTCACAAATAGCAGAAAATGTATATAATTGTAATTAATGTATTTTAATTAAACTAAGACGGCAGTAACTGAATAAATGTCTAGTAACTATCGCACGAGTAAAGTATCAATAAACACTTTCGGCTCGAGCTGTAGATGAAACGCTTTTCTGAATCGATGTCAATTTTAATGTTCAGAGAAAGTTTCACTATTCCCTGAATCGTATAATCCAAAGGAAAGAAGTTACACATATTTATGTATATACAGATTCATACATATGTATATCAATATAATGAAGACTTCATATTGTATACAAGTATACAATACACAATACCTATATGTAAATAACTTTATTTGCACTTTATTCGGTGTTAATTTTTGATAAATTAGTTTTGAAATGCGGAAAACAGTGGGAGCCCATATAGATGTCTTAATTTAAAATGTTTTCTAAGATGGAAGTGAAAACTTTTAATACTAAATACGTATAAAACAAAACTGACAAGTAGAACACAAACTTAGCCTAGTGGTACGATATCTGTACACTGACTTCGATTATGTTCTACTAAGCGGGCTGTGATAGGTGCAGTCCCGACCAATGGCGCGGAGGACTGGCGTTGCTATGTTGTTCGAAATGAAGCGAACTAACTTACACTCACGGATTGACAAAATCCCTCGATGTCTCAACAATTCTACAACCCCCCCAAAAACGCTCCGCCTGGACAATCATTAAATTTATTTATATATACAAACACACAGGTGCATTCGATCCGACACATTTTCAATAATTCTAGAAAATAAATGTCCCAATCAACTACACACAATAATACAAATACGATAATACGATGTTCTAAAAATTTGATTTGTGTTTTATTTTGTACTTAAGAAGATTATTTTGATTCGTATTATAATTAATTAATTTTACTATTTTATTTTACAATTGCAACATAATTTAAAATTTATAATTTTTTTCATTTTTTCAAATATTAAAAAAATTAATTAAATAGCATCTTAATATAAAACTAGGTTTACATTTTTTTAAAATTATATTCTATATAATTATATTTTATTTTTAATTAATAATACACATAATTTATTAAATTTAAAAATATAATTCAAAAAGGAAATATAAAAAATACAAATATAATGCGAAATAAAAAAGTGGCGTTAAAACAAAATTAATGTAAACTCTAGTTGATTATGAGTTAATGTATGTGAATAGAGAAAACTCTATGCATTTTAACACGACAAATAAAAGTATATTAATCGTTTAATAATTGTTTTGTATGTGTATGGTGAAAAATATATTTACAGGGCGCAGTTGAATTTAAAAAACTTTATATCTTTGATTGAATTTCACTCAGGCATTTATAGGTTAATGCGAATATCGACACCCAAAAATCTTAAGTCCCTGCATGAGCGCGAATATAATAATAATTCGTCGCAGCTATCTGTAATTGGCGTTAAGCTGGTAGGGGATGTGAAAACATAAGTGATTTGAATTATTATAATAAATTATCCATAGAATTATGGGAGATTAATATATACTGCATATTGCATGTGACTCTATTTGTACATAATACAAGTCATTCAAATAAGCTATATGAGCTATATTTTTGAACAATGCATTGCAATTGTGAATTTTGTAAATTACATTTGATTATACATACACTAAAGTTGTGTAAATGTTCATTTGTCTGCACGGATAACCTAGACGATAGCTGAATTCATATCACACTCGATAAAGAATGTGTTGCATCACAGAGTTCACTGCAGCTGTTATACGGTTTCTTCGGTCATTGTGGGAATAGGCGAATCCCGGTACGTCCAGGAAATTTTTCTCTCAATAAATCAATTGATTCGTGTGCAAAATGGGGCATAGCGCCATCCTGTTGAAACCACATATCCTCTAGAGCAATATTCATTAATTCAGGCCACAAAAATTCAGTTATCATCCGACGATATCGATCACCATTGACAGTCACAGCTTCACCAGCAGTATTTTCAAAGAAGTACGGTCCAATTACACCACCTGACCATAATGCACACCAAACGATAACTCGTTTAGGATGCACAGGTTTCCCATGAATAATTCGTGGATTTTGCTCACCCCATATACGGCAATTTTGTTTATTAACATAGCCACCGAGTTCAAAATGTGCCTCATCGGAAAACATTACTTTTTGAGAAAAATCAGCTGGTTGTTCATTGATGAAATTGATAAATGAACGAAGTTTTAAATGATCTAATGGCTTCAGTTCCTATGTTATTTGAATCTTATATGCCTTCAGAGCTAAATCCTTGTGTAAAATACGCCATGTTGTTGATCCACTAAGTGCAAGTTGTTGTGAACGTCGTCTAATGGACATTTCAGGATCTTCAGCAACACTTTCACGAACCAAACCAATATTTTCTTGTGAACGACCACTACAACTGTATTTTTCACTTTTTTGATCTTCCACGGAACCGGTCTCTTAAAATTTTTTAAAAATTCGACCAATAGTGCTTTCAGATGATTATGTAAACCATAAAATTCACGTAATTTTCTAAAAACTCTTTTCACAGAACGCTGATTTTCATAAAATAATTCAACAATTTGAACGTGTTGTTGTACCGTGTACGAAGCCATTTTTATAAATGTCATACATCACACTTTTTAAATGCCCACATATCCAGACAAATTCAGTGCGCCATCTATATTTTATTTATTCTTTAAAAAAACCGCGCAATTTGAAACAGCATTTATATATGTATATTGAAATCGCTGTGTATAAAAAAGTCAAACATCGAGGTGTATATATATATATATATATATATATATATATACACCTAATATTTAATTATCATTTAATTGTTTTAATATTGTTTAATTGTAATAAATCTGTATTTATATATAAAATTCATAATTAAGTGAAGAAAGTCCACCTCCTATAAATACGTATACATTTTTTAATATGTAGCTTACTAAACTGTGTAATTTTTAATTAAACTTACCACAGCCATGTTAAAATTAAGTGATGATCCATTATGCTTGTTTATCGTCACGATAAAAAATTCAGATGAACAATTTATATGGTAATTGGTAAAGTCAATTTTTTTCTTCTCTCTTGTCCGTGGATTATAAAAGTTTACGTCGATTGTGGGCGGTATTGAGGACAATTTAAGGCCAATCACCAGCGACTAATCACAAGAAAAAATATCCCATTATGGATACATAACTGATTTTGAGTTCTGCAATTTAAATTTTATGCTATTTCTTTTCTACCTACATATATTTTATGTGAATACATACAATATTGTGTAAAAGAAAGAAGCAAAAAGCCACTCCGTCTAAAAGCTAGAGAATAAAACGTATTTAATAAATGAATTCTAGCTTAAATTTTCACCAAATTTCAAAAACTAACTTTTATGACACTGTAATAAAAATCTCTTGCATATTACAATAACATCTTTGTCAGTTTTTAAACTTGGATATTGGAATAGGATTTCTTATACATTATTTTTCTAAATTATAAAATTAATTTCAAAGTATGTAATAATTAAACTGTAAATTAAAACATAAACTACATCATCATTGATAGGATCACCTTTTAAAGTCGGGTATTTGCTTTAGTGCAATAAGCAACTTAGGGGATCTTTACATTAGTGCAATTTAAATTTCTTTCCGTAAACCGGTTAAATAATTATTTATTCTTACGTCAAGCAAGAATAAATAATTATTTTATGCCGAGTGTGGTAATTATGCAAAAAAATTTTTTTCTTATTGGCTGACTGAAAGTTCGTACGGGTTTTAAGGCATTTTTACATGATTTCTCTCTCAAAGAAACTTTGGGATTTTTTCCATAAAATAGTAATCCAAATAGTTCCAAAGAAGCGAAATTCATATCATTAAGAGAATTCTTCAAATACCGAAGTAAATGGTAATCGGATGACGCAATGTCTGGAGAATATGGTGAATCAGGTAAAATATCCCGTCTCTCAGTGATTTTGAAAAGAAGCATAGTCTAACATTGTGTTGAAACACCATTCCTTTCCGATTTGTTATTCCTGGGCTCTTCCTAATTATTTTTGTCTTGAATTTTTTTTACATATATATATATATAAGCTAGTTCCACCGAACCTTATTTAAATGACTTTGTGTTAATGTTCTTTTTCATTATTCATTATTAGAAACGATCCATTTCTCACCACTAGTTATGAATCGCTTCAAGAATGGGTCGTTTTCATTATTGCATTTTTGTAATGAATCGCAAGCAGATATGTGAAGCATTCGATTTTTTCCAATAGCTCGTGCGGAATCAAAAATCAAGCTTTTCACTACAGCAAGATTAGATATGTGTTCTGAAACTGCCTATTGGCCTATACTTTTTCGATTTCCGAAGTTGTGTTTTGTGATTCCGAATCAACTGAATTAAGTATTTGGTCGACATTTATAGAAACGAATCGATCAGCATCTTCAATATCTATTTCTCCCACACGAAATTTAGTAAACTACTTTTGACACAAATGCTCGCTTGTATTTTCTCTATACACAGCACATATTTTTCTTTTTTCTCTCTCTCTCAATTGCACTTTTCCCTTTATGGAAATAAAATATTATGCTGCGAAATAACACACTACTTCCTTCGATTTTAAATCACCTTTTAAAATATAATCACTTACATTACCAAATTACCTTTGGTGTCCGTTAGTATGCCACTGTCAAACACGTGAACAAGTTTGACCAACCTACAGGAATCGTATCCCAACAGTTATACCTTAAGGTCATCTGCAGTTACATCCGCACAAACATTCCGATCAACTCAGAACAAATAAAAATATGAAGTTTCGAAAGTATAAACACAACTTACAGTTAAAATATAAAAATATTTTGCTTAATGACCCAATCTATTTATTGGATTGCGCTTTAGCAGATGATCCGAAGATCTATACGAAAATTACTAGTGCTGCAGTTTATTACGGGCTGGATTATTTGAAACTAGTTCATAGATGCTGTAATCAAAAAATATGTCTGAATTTTGATAAATATCCCATTATGACATAATCCAAATCTGTTAGACCAGTCTAGTTTTTCTATAATGTTGACCGAGATATATTTATATATACACGCACATCAATTCCTTTAGATTTTGTATTGCTTAATTTTTCTACCTTTTATACATACACTTAGGATTCTAACACGTGTATTTATCCTTCGGTGGCTGTAGCAGAAGAGAGAGCTTCTCTTAACTTGCTTATATAAGTATATAAATTTTCTAAAATGACCACCTCGCAAAACGACCAATTTTTTTCTGTAACCATCGCCAATCGTCTTATACAAATTTTACTGTATACAGTACCGTCATTAACAGAACGGAACAAGCAGTACTATTTTTCTGTTAAGACTGATCGAGAACTCATAAATTCTTTGATTCTTCTATTCCAGGTCGAATTTGTACTGTTTTGTCATATATAAAGTTGGCCTTGTTACGGCTCTCTTAGACTCGTATGTAACCTTAAACTTTTCACCAACTTTTGTATTTTAGATTCCATTTTTTTTATGAGTGTATGAAAGTTATACATATAACGATAAAAGTGGAAATACTGACGTTAATTATTATTAATATTATACCTGAACCGGAAAAAATATTCAATGGAAAAAACATACTTGTATACTTGTAACAATATATTTTTGTGAGCGTTTCAGGACATTTATTCCCCATTTATAGAAACCGCGTTTTTTCCAAACCATCACATTGGCACAGTACGTGGGTTTCTTCCTCTTGGCGAAATCTATAAATGGTTTCTTCTGCCAAGCTCATATTAGTAATATGTTCGTTGAGCTTACAATACCCTGGTATAACCATTTTTTAAGATTTGACATATATTTGAAATCAACAGACGTCAGTTTATAACCAGTATAATTTAGAGATTTATTTCCATTCGAAGAACAGAATTCAGTGGACTATTGCGAAAACTTGAACAATTCACGAAAGGGCTTATTAAGTACAAAGTGATCTTTGTCTGTTCTTGCATTTAAAGATAGTCTGCCGTAGCATTATTTTTGCAATACTAATGACGACAGAGCAGCAATAATGTTGACCACTACTTTTTACGATAAAGGCGGAAGTAATTTTAGAAATTAAGTACAATAGAAATTAAAATTTTACATCTTAAAAAAATACACCAATTTCTTCATCATTTTGCAATATAATAATTTGAATAAAAATGTATGCCAATATTATATTAATATTTAATAAAAGTTTTACGTTTCTTATCTTAAAAATGCACGAAAGAATATTAACTGATAACATTTAACATATACGTATATGGTACTTTGTATTATGAAATTAAATCAATGCATAAATCGTTTCTATTTTTAAAATATGTATCATTTGACTGCTATCAAGAATTCTGCAATATATTGTATTATGATTTTGAACACGTGCAGAATGTAAAAGTAATTTACAATAAAATATTTCGCATATCGAAATATTTTTCATAATCTATTTTTGCATGAAAAATTATTCTTTAATGTGTTTTTTTAAAAATATATCACATTAACTGAAATTACTAAAAAAGCATACAATGTCCTAGCTACATAGACAGTTATAACCAATATTACTTCTACTGCGTAGATCAAGTATAAGTCCTATTTTATTTAATATACCTACGATTAACATCGGTTAGCAAGTGATCAAATTAACATCGTACAGTACACAGAGAACTTATGTTTATATATCACAGACCGATATTAAACAACTTACGAATAATAAAGGGTGTTTCAAATTTCGCGGTTTTTTTAAAGAATAAATAAAACACATAATTTTCATTCACTTTCAAAAACTTTTTATTGGTAATTGAAGTATCAGTTATGACATTTATATGCGAAAAATAATATCTGCCAAATGGCCTCCTCTTGCAGCTCCGCAGACGTCTACTCTTTTGTTAAAATTTTCAATGACATTTTGACATAATTAAGGCTCTATCTCACCAATGACTCGAATAATTTCATCTTTCAAAGCAGGAATTGATTGTGGATTGTTTTTATAAACCTGACTTTTCACATAGCCCCAAGGAAAATAGCCTAGCCTTGTCAAATCACATGATCTTGGGGCCAATTAACATCACCGTTTCTTGAGATTACACGTCCAGGAAATTTTTCTCTTAATAAATCAATTGGTTCGTGTGCAAAGTGAGGCATAGCGCCATCCTGTTGAAACCACATATCCTCTAGATCAATATTCATTAATTCAGGCCACAAAGATTCCGTTATCATGCGAGGATATTGACCACTATTGACAGTTACAGCTTCACCAGCAGCATTTTCAAAGAAGTAAGGTCCAATTACACCACCTGACCACAATGCACACCAAACAGTAAATCCCAGATACGGCAAGTCTAAGTTGTTGTGAACGTCGTCTAATGGACATTCCAGAATCTTCGGCAACACTTTTACGAGCCAAACCAATATTTTCTTGTGAACAACCACTACGACTGTATTTTTGACTTTTTTAATTTTCTACGGAGCCGGTCTCTTGAAATTTTTTAATAATTCGGCCATAAGTGCTTTCAGATGAAAACCATAAAATTCACGTAATTTTCTAAAAACTCTTTTCACAGAACGCTGATTTTCATAAAATAATTTAACAATTTGAACGCGTTGTTGTACCGTGTACGAAGCCATTTTTATAAATGTCATACATCATACTTTTTAAATGCCCACATGCCCAGATAAATTCAGTGCGCCTTCTCTATTTTATTTATTCTTGAAAAGACCGCGCAATTTTAAACAGCCTTTATAATAGTTGATTTATTTTTAATTGAATGATATTTCTAAAGTTTAAAACAATCGTAATATATTTTATTTCAAAATAAATACATGTACATCTACAATTTTCATTCCAAAACTAATTTTACTAATATATTTTAGTTCAATAAGCACTACAGAATTATAATGTAAAATATAAACAAATAAATAATAAATAAATGTATATTCATTAGAAGTATCATCGATGGTACTAGAATCTCCTACATTTATGACAAATTCTTCTAAATTTTCTCTTATTCCGTCCATATCCCATATTCTTGTTTCAATACCTTTGACATGATTAATTGCCTTTATCCAATTTTTTTTAGTAACATTCTGAATGCCACAAAACATCGTTCAATTTAAATGTGGTATTATTCACAACTCTATAGTCATTTTGATTTATGTTGTTTTATTAAATCCAACAATTCCAGTTTTAGCATATTAGATTCAAATCTAATATTATTTTTAGTAAGCCATTCTTGAACATTTCTTCGTTGACGAATTTGGAATTTTTTCTAATTTTCTAGAATGTTAGGAAGCATTGTCCATAACAACGACAGAATTAATTTCCAAATGAGGTAAAATTTTCTGCAATTCTGCGTTCATCTCTTCGTGGTAATGACGTATTTTATTTGATGGAAATAATCTACCATTCTCAAGAAAACCATCCTCACAACCAGTAAGTAATAATATCAACCACCTTCTTTTTCCATTAGAATTTTCCAAACCTATTAACAGACTCTCATCGAAACCTTGTGTTGCATATCTAATGCTTTCATCGATCCAAACTTATGATGTTGTATAGCCTTCATTTTCCCATGTTTCATCGAGAAAATAAATTTTTCTACTTTCCGTTCTAAATTGCTTTAGTCTAGACAAATATTGTCCTCTTCATATAATTATTTCATCTTTTTCCTTTAAGTAGCTATTCCTAGCTCCAGTGGCGGCTCGTGCGTATTTGACATGGTGAGGCAGATAGAATAATAAATATTCAAAATTTTTTACAATTGATTAATAAACTCTATATACCTACTACATATAAAAACAGTTTATATATATTTATATATATATAGGGCTTCCAGTACAAACAGGGCTGCCAGACGTGAACTGAGCCCTATATCGCGCCCCATTCGATTTTTAAGGGAAAACAAAGTTTCAAAGCAAACCCTTGTGAAACGAAAATAAATATTCTAAAAAATCAAACAAATTCTAAAAACATTAATCGAAAATAAGAACTTAATCTTCTAGGATTTAAAAATAAAAAATAAATACATTCCTATTATAATATAAAATTTAATAATATAACAAATATATACATATATATATGTATATATATAAATCAACAATAATCCAATAACAAAATTTCAAAATTACATGCAAAATGAAAATATTTTAAAATACAGAGAATTTCCTTTATTGGCATTGCACGTAGAATTACATTTAATAGATTTTACTTCTTGTATAGCAAAGGTATCCTCCGGTTTTTTGTGTTAGCAAAATAATCAATTACATCATTATAAAATCGTTCATCCCTCGTCATCGTTTTAACCAATTCCTTTTCGATTGCAATTAGTGCACAGTTACTAAGTCTTTGTTGTCCAATTGTATTTCTAGCATACGATTTTATACGTTTCAATGTGGAAAAACTTCGCTCAACGGACGCGGAAGTTACCGATATGGTAACTACTATACTTAGCAATTTAAAAAGTTCTGGCATACAGATGGCTAACTTTTGTTCGTGCATAAATCTTAACATTTCACATGGTGTTTTAGAATTACCAAGGAGTTGCATGTCACTATAAATAACAGCTAATTCATTTTTTAATTGAATTTGATCAAAAAATTTATATTGTTCAAACAAATTATTTAAGAGCCTCTGAGGAAATGCCTTCGAATATTCTTCAAATTTACTTTCTGTTAATAAATCAAAAAAAGTAAGTTTTTCTAAATCAATAAATCTAATTTCAATTTGACTAATAAACGTATCTAGAATTTCGAAAAATAATTTTCTATAATTTTGTTTAGTATCTGGAACGTCATCAATTCTACGCCTTTTATGTGCAACAGATTCGTCAGACATCGAATTTTCGTGTACAGTACTGAAATATGTATCACACTCCCGAAATTCTCTAAACTTATCAAGCAAAAAACGTAATTATTATTATTATTATTGAAATTTCTGTTAGACTTACCGTGTATTGTAAGAGATTTTGATAAACCAGGGTTTGGTCTTGGAAGGTTTTTGACATATAATTGATCTTCTACCGATAGAACAACGAACGTATTTCTTATTAAAAAATCTACAATGTCTTGTGTATTTCTTACATTTTCTAAATCCATATTCACAATTTTTAAATCACTGAAAATATCACTAAACAAATATTAAAATATTTAACCTAACTTTGTTATTCCCCCAAGCTGTAATTTGCGATTCGGGCCGAGAATGTCAGCCTCGAGTATATTCGGTAGTTCGGCGATTGTGATTCGATGAGAGGCTCAGTTTAAATTGGCTTCAGATTGATATCTAAATAATATCTACTTGAAACAATAAAAATACTCCTGTTAAAACTTAAAACATATTATTTGCGTGGAGGAAATATTGAGAAACTGTACAAGAAGAATGTAAACCTTTAGACATCTTTATATCATTAAATAAATACTTAATTTATCCTATTAATAATGCTTTCTATATTATTAAAAATTTCAAAAATCTCACAATAAAGTTAGAAAAATCTATTAACTTTTTGAATATTTTTTCTTCTTTGTTATCTTAAATATGTAGCTAATACTTTACTGTAATTTCCATAGAAATTGAGAATTTTTTTGACTGCTGTAGTGCGTTATAAATTTTCAATGAGAGGCAATGAGTGGCCGGGCCTCAAATATTTGTGTTTAGTAGGGATATACATAGATCAAGCATGAAGTTGGTCGGGGCAAGTATACGCGCTCGTACATTCGCACGGAATTAAAATGAAATGATAAATTTGTACTTTGCTTGTAATGCCGGTTTATTTAAAACTATTTTCTTATTGTTTATAAGATAAATTCTGAATAAAAGATGATAATTAATTTATAAAGAATTTTAAAAGTATACATATTATTCTTGTTATAATTCCAAGATTTAGATGGTGAGGCACTGCCTCACCTGCCTCACCTGACCAGCCGCCACTGCCTAGCTCTCTTCTTATAACCAAAAGTAAAGGTAAGCTAGAATTGCACACTGTAATGTATTAAGTATCTTAACTTCTTCGGCCATCCTTCATCTTATCATGAGTATTTGTTGCTAATAAGCATTTCAAGAAGAACTACTTGACTCGTAACAGCACAAACTTCAACACTCTCCATCTCATCAAAAATTCCGAGACCCTCTTAAATAAACAATCATCACAACGAAACTAGTAACGTATCGATCTAAACAGTTGTCGTTGTAAGTGAGACAACTGCGCCATCTATCCGTCATTTCGTGGACTCTTCAGTTCACGCTCGTAATTAATGATGAATGTATTGGTTGAAATAGAATTTCTTTTTTACCAAATGTAATCGTTATTTTTAGCGATTTGGGTGTCCGAACTTACCAGTTGCTCTACAATATTCTCTTTCGATGGTTCTCTCTTTCTCATCGTAGTTGACGACTTCTGTACCACGTGCATTCCAAAAAACAATAGCCATTACCTTGCCAGTTAGTGGAACTGTTTTTGTCTTCTTGGGAACATTTAAACGAGCTCCTACGTATAGCCTAGACTGTCATTTAGTCTTGGACGTACAGTGAGGGATATATGTTTCGTCCACATCCATAAAAGTGTGTTAAATCTCTCAAAATGAAGTATTTAATTACCACCCCATATTTAATTTTTTTCTGTTTTAACAAAAACAAAAGTTGTTTACTTCCAACTCCGAAGAAAACTCGCTTATTGGTTGATTTAAGTTTTACATTTATAAGCGAACAGTTTTTAAACAAATAACTGTTCATTTAAAAAAATTGTAATTGAAACGGGTATATACGGTCTACATGACCATCTCTTTTGTACTATTGTATCACGACAATACCAATTTATATTAGATCTACACTCGTGTATATATAAATAATTGGTTCAAATAGTTCACCTATTGAAACAGTTTAAATATTGTGACATTCTTATTCTAAAACACTTATGCCTGCCTTGCTTCTTTTCAATCTATATTAAAATGCGGTACGAGTATGTCATTAGAGTGTTTTTAGATTCTACAATGAATTTAACCACTTAAGGTTGATATATAACCCCTCTCCACATTAATTTTCGTATTCTGTATACGTACTTCGACAACTAAGTTGTCATCATCAGCAGATAATTAAACAGTGTCACACCTGGAAAACTACGGCAAAAACCCGCACGAAATAAATTCCGTACACGATCTATACCGTCGAAAGCCAAAACGCACACTGTACATTCAACGAATATGCACACGCGACACTGTTTAATTATCTGCTAATGATCACAACTTAGTTGTCAAAATACGTATACAGAAAACGAAAATTAATGTGGAAAGGGGTTATATATTAACCTTAAGTGATTAAGTTAATCAACTTCAGGCTTCATCAAAATACCTTCTGCGATGAGTGTTGTTAATATTGACTTACTACATATGATGTTCTAAATATCACTTTACTGCTCTCCCGTCAACACACTACAGTAAAATAGTAAAAGCGAATGACTTTTTCCTCGTGGATTAAGAGGATTAATAGGCTATATAAAACGCTTACATTTATAATTGCAAACGTTGAAAAATAAGTCACCACTCAACTCACCACCACCAACTAGTTTTAAATCGTGGCGAAGTAGATACCTGTTGAAACTTAATTTTGAAGAATTGGTGATAGTGGTGAGCTGGAAAAATGGATTCTTACTCTTAGTATCCATGCACCTGATAAAGCCATAGTATGATGAAACGATATTGTAGTGTTTCAATAATATATTTTTGAAACTTAACATAGATTCTTAATTATTTTCTTCAAGATGAAATTTTAACAAGTATCTCCGTCGTCAATCAACGACTATTTTTTTTTGTTATTATTGTCTACTATTATTATTAAGCCAAATTACGTATTTGAACAACTTTAGCCACACGCCTCCCTAATTGTTTGTTTTTCTTATATCAATGATGACGTGTAATTGAAATTATATCCAGTCTTTTAGAAAACACCGAAACAAGCTTCATTATATACAAAGAATACGCATGAAATTGTGCTTGTGATACCGTAAATGTAGATTACAGTAAATTGATTCTTCTAATGAAAACTTTAGAAAGGGAGTCCTTTCAATAGGTTGTAATACAAATGCTATAATGAATATATAAATTAGGAATTCAGAAAGAATTTTAAAACATCGAAATAACTGATACATATGTACGTAAATCAACATAGATTGTGGTTAATAACAAAACCACCAGATTCTTTTTCTCGAAATAAACCGCCGACTATAAGCACACATTGACCACAAAACACCCTGATTAAAATGATAAAATGCATAGTTATTATATTTAAACATATTCATGGATATATACCGCATAATATTATATATACACACACAATATATTATATTTCAGAATATTTTCCAATACTATGTATTTTTATCATCTATAAATATTTAAATATTTATTGTTTAGTTATTTTAAAATAGTTAGATAGGAAATTCACTCTATACATTCATGAGATAAAATAGTTTTGCTTTATTGGAATATTCACTGCTATCTCAGTATTATGTTACAATTAAAAATTAATGTCTCTATATATGTATATATAATTAAATAACAAAAAAACAATTTAAAAACCAAATTATTTAGATAAACTTGTAACAAATAAATGTATAGCCAATATACGCAAGTATGTATATACGAAAAATAAATTGCAGTTAATTAAAAAAGGAGTAAGAGTAAAACCGGAACTACTTTTTCTAGAAGAAGTCAAGATATACCTTAGTGGCGCTACTACACGTACACTAATACAAAATTTGCGCGTGTTTTAGTTACATAGAAAATATTTGGCGATCTAAACTATATTTTTGCAGTAAACAGATTGGTACACAAAAAAGGTGAATCGACACCATTATTAAAGAGTTACAAGGAACATGCCTTTAGCTTAACTTCATTGGCTAAGTGAAGTCGGGCCTATAAATTAAATTTTCGTAGTCGATGCCACACTGTGGGCATACACCATTCAATTTATATAATAGAAATTTCATGAATCTCTTCGGTACACGCTCAAATAACAGTTGCTGATAAATATATCTACAATACCAAACCACAAACGCATCTACCAGTTTGATTCTAACAAGGGAATAAAATAAAACAAAGTATATAACTTTCTAAGTTCATGATAAGATCTTATTAAAAAATTTTGGTGTAGAAAAACAGCTGTTAATATTGTGTAGACTGAAAGACAGTTGAAAATCGAAGAACATTCCAAGATCGCAAAATTGTGATACCCTAGACACTTCGATCATGAAAAACTCTATGTTGAAAAGGAATAGTGGTCGAACATTTAAAGAAGGAAAGAATATTACATTTACCAACATCTAAACGCGCAATGTGCAAGATTTTTCTATACAAATTGATAGTGTGAAAGAGAAAAGTAACGCGATTAATGATTTTTAGGTTATTTACGTAACCGAAGACTTTGCAATCCAGAAACATTCGTTCATATACACACTGAAGAGTAGTGGTATCAAATGAAAACTTTAAGGAACGTCAATGGTAACAGTAAAAGAATAGAAAGTATGTATATTCATTACAGTGAGTATAATATAGTCGATTCAATAGACAGCATTTGAAAAGAATCGACCACTCTCTACTACTTTGTAACTTTGGCAGTACTAGAGAATGATCGATTCGATAAAATGCTTTACTGAAATTAGTGTATATAAGATCAACTTATTATCTACCATCCAATCCTTCACCTAAGCTCGAGCAAGTTAGTAACAGATGATTTCCCTCTAACAAAACTACTATACAGTTTCTCATACAGTACATATTCAAACACTGTTTGAAAAATGCTAATAGTTTATAGCTATAGATGTCACGATTGCATCTCTTAAATACTAAAATTCCTCCCAATAGTTCTTGAAAGTCAATAGTAACAGTCATTTGATAATATTGTTACAATTTCTTCATTTTTCTAAAATTAAAACTTTTACAATTAACACATACGACCAGAAACAGTTACCTGAAGAATAGCCAAAAATTAATAACACCGATGTGTCAGTCAACAAATGACAACACTACTCTGTTTTAGTAAATGCCAAAATTATACGCTAAATCTACTTGCTTAGATAAAATTCCCAAATCCAGAAAACATGATGTCGATTTCTATTCAAGAATGTTAGAAGGACATTAGATGAGAGTACCACTTGGTATTGTTTGGAGTTACATCAAAGCTAAAGTAAAGCAAACTTTATTGTCTGACACAAAGAGGAACATCGATAATAAATTGTATTTTGTATTGTTCTGAAATTGCTATCGAAAGTCTAGGTATTCAGACTATCTGAAGCATAAATATGTAAAACAAAACAATAGCGATCGGTCTCTTGAACCGTTTAGAGATTAAATGAATATAATTTTGGACTAAATCTTGTTTTCTCAGTTGATGGCATTTGATTCGCTTATTTAAATCCGATTCCAAGAGACGGTCATTAGAACATCACTGAAATAGAAGGAATTCATAAACGGAAAAAGTTACGTTTTTAATTTTTCAAGTTAGAATGGAAGTGCTCGTTATTTGTTTCTTCAAACAAAAGTTTGGGAGACATCTTTAACAAGTTCATCTATTAAAATAAATTCAACTAAACTAAAGCTGGACAGAAGAAACCATAGTAGAAAACTCAATATGAGGACTTGATAAGAACGCTATTTTGAAAAAATTAAAGAAAAATATCCTGAAGAAAATCTTCATGCAGAAAAACCGCTCCAGAAGTTGCTAAGTCTAATTAAAAGAATTAAGTGTACTCGTAAAGACCATAATAGATAAAAAAATTCACTTTATGACCACCTCAAATAATCTTCAATCTATTCATTAAAACATAGTCTAATGATTTTCTACACAAAAATGCAAAACTGAACGTTAACGTACTTATTTATCATGAAACAATTGCAAAATTTAAATGAAAACAGGCATTAGTCTTAATTACGATATTGCAATTTCAGCTTTATATATAACATTGACATCTGGAAGATAACAGTTATAGAAAACGTTGGGTGTTTGCTTCTGTATTATGATACATACATATGTCTCGATAACGTAGATGTTAGAACGTATGTCTGAGATCAAGATATCATAAAAAATTCAAATATAGCAATAATATTGAATTTCAGTTTAGTCCTTCAAATTGATAAATTACCGAATTTTGGATTCAAATTAACCAAATTGGAATGTAAAATCACGGTCTTCATAAATAAATGATCACTCAATAAACACTTTTAAATCTTAAAAAAATATTCAGATGTATTCAATTCATACTAAGAAACGATGAACATTTCCCTAAGATACAATTTGTGTAAATACTAGTAATGCGACGATTCTCCTTGTTGTGATACAATTATCTATGGTAGTTTATAGTCTGCTAGCCCAAGCTTCTAAAATTCATTGCTGGAGAACATGTACATACTTTGAAGTACTTCTAAATTCATTCGTCCTCTGTCCTACCATTTTCCATACGTGTTAGGTGGACGTGAACGCTATGGAAGCAGGTCAGGGTTTGCATTATCCATAAACATCATAATAAGCTTCACGCATTATCCTATTGGAACGTGATGAATAACTAATCTACTTTCACGGTAGATAATCATCATACCTTGAGTAAAAGATGTGTACTGTTTGTTGTACCTATGTTGACCTATGCCAAAAACATCAAATTCTTCGATATCTAGATTTAACGTATGGAGATTTGTTGGTTAATTAAACCTCTCCATTAATTACCAATTTTCTTTGTTGACGAGTAATAGTCGCCATAACCCGAAAAGAACAATTTCCACCATCAGTCTAATACTTTAAGGTCGTAAAAGTTGTCATTCTTCACTACTTCATATTTCTTCCAACCTAAAGCACTACACTACGGCACTGAATCCTACATGACCAGGATGATACAATAGATAATCTGGTAAGTTTCTCTCGTAAATCTATTATCATACCACATTCAAATTCGATTAAATAATTTTAGTCCTTTCCTAACTTAATTAATTTTACTAAATTTTTGTCAATTCTTGGTACAAATAAAATACTTCTTTCCTGAAAATTTCTTTAATATTTGTCAACATTTACTAAGTGTTTATTTATGGCGGACAGTATGTTTGTACACTTACTGAAACTGAACAGTAAGTTCAATTTATGGACAAGTTATAGTTGCTAACATAAAAGAAGTTCTAAATATAGTAGTAGAGCCTGTTTATAGAACTTTCTAAACAACGAGACCTTATTCCGTATTAAATAATAAATATTGCTTAATGAATTGTATGCATTAAAAACGCACTGTATATTGGTATGCATGCATACCTAATTATTTTAAATCTAACGGATGATGATCGTCATGGAAAAAGATGATTTTAAATGACCGCTAACCTTCCACAGATAACCAGCACATGTTTTGATAAGGATAATTTTATTAAATATAAATATAACGATAGTCATTTACGATAAAATTTTAATAAAACTGCGGTATCAGGTCTGCCATGTTACATTTTAGGATCAGGATATTATTAAATTTTCGAGAACGATAGATTAGTTTAAGTGGTGGCATTAAAATAATATATATTCTCCATAAAGGACTAATTACATTGGTTCATATTGTTTTAACTCGCAAGCAGACAGACATCACTAAAATTAACCAAGATAATATTATCAATGTTAGTAATATGCTATTCATTTCGCTCATTTACATTTTGAGCTATATATTTTTATATTGCATATATTTTAAGCACTCATAGTTTCATATAGATTAATAATCAACCATATCTAAGGTTGTTTCGTTATTAGTTGAAGTTTGTTAATGCTGTTAGTATGTAGACCTGGAAGCATACAAAAAATGTTTGCCAAAAAACGGTTTAAGAAAGTTGACGATGCATTATCGTGCAACAATCGCCAAGTAAATACCTGCTTTTCAATATACGGAGCAAACACAACGAATACGCTTCATAAATGTTGATAGCTAGGTCTTGAAGCATTGTCAAGCTGGAAAAGAAAGACCTTTTTCTAAATGCTGCCCTCTTTCATCAGATGGCGGAACACACAAATGTTTAAAATAGTATCTTCAGGTCTTGTAAAAGTCCAAATGTTCTGCGTAACAGGATGTAACAGCCATGTGTCTTTCTAAATAATTGAACTTCATCAATTCTGTACATCTGTAAAAAAAAGTATAAATTATTTTGTTATCAATTGTCTATCCACAGTATATATTATCATCATTCAATTATAAAATTGCAAATTTTAATGACACAGTACTGCTCTACTTCTAACTTCGTAATTCATAACTTTGAAGAGTACATTATCACTGTTGAAATAGAACAGATCAAATTGAGCTGGTGCTTGCTTATTTGCAATACGTGGGTTGTCTTTGTTTTGCATATAAAACTGGAATAAAACAGTAGATGGCTTTTAAATTTCATTGTTTTTCTCCATGAAGATGAATGCACTTTTGCATGCAGTCGAACCAACTTTAGAAGCAGTTGTTCCATTTGTTTGTTGGTACAGTCAAAATTTCGTTTTTGAAGGCATCGACTGCTCCTTCTGACGACGGAACTTTTGACTACGCAGTCCTTTCTTGATTTTCATAAAGGTAAAGAAATCGTTAGGACTTAGGTCCGGATTGTACAGATGATGGTCCAACAATTCGACGTTTTGTTGCGTTAAAAATTCAATTGCCTTGTGTGCTGTGCTCGCACTCGTATTGTCTTGGTAGAGAGTGATTCGTCGTTCGGGGTTGGTTTTTCGAAGCTCATCGATGACTTGCGCCAAACAAATGGTTGTATACCAATCGGCAGAAACAGTTCTTTGATCATGTAAAGGAATTGCTGTTACATGACCTGCTTTCGAGTCAAATGTCACGACCATCTTTTTGGAGACACTTCGAGAACGGACGACTTTTGTCGGCTTTTCTTCATCTTGGAACACCCAAACAGACGACTAGCATTATTGTACACGTTTTTAGAGTTTTCGGCGTTGAAGCGATCTATAGTTTCTTGACACCAATTCACCCTAGCTGCTTTCTGTTCGTCGATCAACAGATGCGGTATCCAACGGGAAACTAGTTTTTTTATACACAATTCTTTATGGAAATTTTTTTGAATTGAGGACTTTGAAATTCCCAATAATGCTTCAAACTGGCGATATGTCACATTTCGATCTTGTGCACATCATCGATGTTTGTCGCTAACACTAATACGTCCACGTTTAAATTCTCCATACCAACGAGAAATTGTCGACTGATGTGATGCTTCATTATCGAAAACAGAAACCAACTCGGTGAGGCATTCTTGTTGAGATAATTATCTTGAAAAATTATAAAAAATTAATCCTCCAAAATGTTTTCAGTTAAATTCCATTTTTCAACTAACTTGTCAATTTTGTTCGTTGTAGCTACAACACTACACGTATCGCACTGAAACTTTGAATTTAGGTTAGCTAAAGATGGAGATTAATTTTTAATTCCGACATTTGATTAGTGATGCCCTCTATGTTCCACTGTGGAAAACTTAAAAAGACATTCCACACACACGAAACTTATGTACAATAAAAAATTCTTAGTCTTCAGTGTCATGTAACTTGTTCTCTCTCAAAGAACACCGTAGGAATTCCTGGAAGAATCTATACATAAACTTTTATCAAATTAATATTATTTCTCATTATTTGGATTATTCGAAAATGAGTAATGTCTGGAATTTTTTCCTTTAACCTTTAGAAAAATGTGCTCAAATCTTCAGGAGTTAGTTAAACTTGGTAAACTTAGTAGATATTGCGTGTTTTACAACTTCTATATTGTCCAACATTATATCTTATTACGACAATTCGCGTAACGATGTGATGAAGTAAACTAAAACTCTTAATTTTTGCCTACTGTATAAAGCATCATTCTGTTACATTATTTTAATTATTTATACTTTTTCTTCTTCAAAAACTCCTTGTATCCTCGAGGGTGTTGGATGTCCTTGGCTAGTCTTTTTATTTCATTAATCTCTTATTTCCCAATTTCCCTATTCTCTCATTCCAGTTTTTTCAATCTCCCTCTTCTCCTCTTATCGACATTTTTAGCTACCGTTCTTCTAACAATGTGCCTAAACCAACTTAACTGTTTTCTCTCGGTCTTTATGGTGTTTGTCTCTGTATTAGCCATGTTTCGTATTCTTTATATTTAAAAAAGCCGTGTTATGTACATATGTGTTTTTAAAAGCAGTATTCCATTTTTTAAAATTTAGAGTGTGTATATAATAGTTTTTATACAAGGTTAGTTTCAATATAAAATTTAATTTAATTCTGACCAAATTTTATTCTTTAATATCTACTATTATAATTGTATATTTCACCTTAAACATTACGAAGGACACCACTTACGTAATACCTTTTAATAAAATTACTGCAGATCCACCCACTAAAGAGAGTCGCGAGTTTCAGAAAAGTTATGCCAGAAACATACAACTGTAACTGCGAAAAACTTCTTGAAGATGTTTTTCAGTTGTTAGAAAGTATACATGTGGATATGTTTAGTAATTGAATTATCTGACATAATTTATTAATTTTTATTAAATGTCACCGGAGTAAAATCCAGTAGCAAATACAGCATACATTTCACTTACGAATAAATATCACTGCTTTTCCGGTGTTTTATAATTTCTTATTTTCTCAACAAATCCTTTTGAACGTCTTCTTTTGAGGTAATAGAGAAGAACAAACATGTAGTTGTTTTGAGAGCTCTCCAAATACACCGTCTGTCTCAGAGGAAACGGAACTTTTCTAAAATAAAGACAAAAGCTTACTATTTTCGTCAAATTCATTTATTTTATTCAAAGTAGTCGCCTTCGACCCTCAATACAACGTTTTGCACGGTCAATTAACATGTCGAATGAATTTTTAAGTTCATCTTTAGAGATCTTCAAGATCGTTGTCGACGCCTTTTCAATGGCTTCGACGTCGGCATACGCTGTCTTTTCATCGGCAAATGTAGTTTAGAAATTAGATAGAAATCACAGTCGCATCGAGCGATAAGATGATGCATTGTCATGTAATAAACGCCAGCTACTGCTTTCACAATATTGAGGGCGCACACGACGAATACGCGCCAAAAGACGCTTCATAACACCAAGATAATATACATTATTGACTGTTTGACTAGTTGGTACAGTCTTTTTGTGCACTACGCCTTTCGAATCATAAAAACAAGTCAAAATTATCTTCACTTTGGACTTCTCCAAGCGGCATTTTTTTGGTCTTTTTTCGCTTAGATGCTTCCATTCAGAGCTTTGACGCTTGGTCACCACATCTCATCGCCAGTTGCAAAAGAATACCTGAAGTTTACGTCTTTTTCTTCAGTTTTTAATCAAGTCTGTACCATGTTAAATTCAGCTTGTGTGGTACAAACCCTGCACACATCTTTCGCATTCCCAAATGCAGTATCAAAATGCGATGGATTGAATCTTTGGAAATATTTAATTCCATTCCCACTTATCGCAATAAGGATTTTGGCTCATTTCTGATAAATTCACGCACAAGTTCGATGTTACTTTGCGTAACCACACATTTTTTTTGTATCAGGATGTTTGTCGTCATTTATATCGCTACGACCTTCTTTAAATCGTTTATACCACTCGTACACACATGTACATGATAAACACACATCATCATACACTTGTTTCATCAAATTAAACGTTTCAGTAAACGATTTACCGGGTTTAAAACTGAACTTGATATTTGGTCTGTTCAAAATTCAGTTTTCAACCAATGCCAAATACACACTAGTTACACTTTATGCACAATTTCTCTGTTTCTAATGAAGTCGGCGACGGATCTACCTTACCGACGCATATTTTTTTTAATAGAAGGTGCCACTAAGAATTACTATTTTAAAAAAGTTCCGTTTTCTTTGCGACACTATATTTTCGATTGCATCAGAATAATAGCGCCTGAGTAATATGGGTACCCTGAATGTCGAAAATATTCTACGGACGGATTTAACTGTATGGCAGGGTGCTTCATTTTGCGATTCTAAAGAATTAACAAACGGAATTTAAAGTGTTCCATTACTTTTTCATACTGATGTTCGCTAATTGTTCCCTTAATAAAATATAAGGGAATAGGTTGTTCAGAAGATATTTCTCGCCTCACGAACTTAAATTTAAAAAGATCAGTTAATATGACCTGTTTTCTTACAACAGTATATATTGTATATAGTATTTTAAAATAAGTCATAGTAACACGAAATAGTCAATCACAACTTTGTGCGATGAATATCCAACATCTTGAGCCATCTACAAGAGTTTGCCT
>JAVIWB010003288.1:0-45973 GCA_031893035.1 Dermolepida albohirtum | reverse complement strand
GATATCTTTCTTTATTTAACGTTAAAATTACTTTAATTTTTATTATTATACATTATAAGTATCTATAAACAATAATGCAATAAAAATTTTAGGTTTTGACATAAATTATTTTAACTGTTTTCCCTTTTATTAAATTTATTTGAGTGTCCGAACTAATAAGGATGGCAGTGTATTTGCATTTAAAGCGACAAGTATTTCCATAACATCTGCATTGCACGAAAATTGTTCTTTAATCTAGTGGCGTATATTCTATTGTATCTATTATCAAATTGTGTGACTATAGATTTATAAAAAAATATTTTAATGTTGTAACAGATTTTTTTAAATGAACAAGAAGTATTTAGATACTATTCAGGTAAACGTCATAACTTATTCATTTTATTAGTCAATATTTTGATAATGGAAAAACCTTTCTTTCCACCTAATACAACAATAATTATCGATACACATATATCTATCTCGGCAAAAAAAGTCTTGCAATGTAATTTGTTCAATACCTATTACCAGAATAATTAATTAAGATAATTTCATTAACTCCGGTTTTAATTAGTAGAAAATATTAAGGCGTCGTTTTACTGTAACTAGACCAACTACTGTAAAACTATATCCTTTAAAATATCGCCTTTCAAACGTATGATGTACCACGTAATATCGTCAGTGAATTTAATATACGAGGACGGGCAAATAATCAGTGAGTGACAATAAAAGATTTTTTTGATTTTCAACTTGGCAATCCGAAATATAACTGTCAGGATTTGCGTTCATTTTTGTTGTAAAAATGCTCGTTACTTGAATTGAAAATTAACCGTTTTTAGCTTGTTTTTAAATATTGAAAATTGGAGCACCGATCAGTGGCCAAGTTTCTATTACTAGAAAACAAAACAAGCGGTAAAATCAAAGCTGAGCTAGAGTCTGTTTAAGGCGTCCGATTTTCTTCAATTGGAAACATAAAACTATAGACATTCTAGTTTAAACATGGCAAAGCCAGTATATTTCATTAACAAACAGTAGATGACCAAAAGACGTGTGTGCTCCAGAAATTATTAGAAAAATATCTGGTATGGTGTCAGGTAACCGTCGAATAAAATTAAATAAAGTAACGAAGGTTGCTGGTTCACACCAGCTGGTTCACACCAGCAGCTCGTTCGATTCTGTATGATAATTTGCGCGTGAAGAAACTTTGTTCTCTCTGGGTGCCGCATCAGCTCACTGAAGAGCAAATGACACGACGTGTGACTTGGTGCCGGGAGATGTTAAAAAGTTTAATAAGGGACAATCTCGGTATGTGAACAACATTGTGACAGGTGACGAGACTTGGCTGTACTATTACAATGTGCCGACCAAAGCTCAAAACACAGTTTGGGTCTGTGATGATGAGGACATACCCGTAGTTGTCAGAAAATTCAGATCGGTAAAGAAAAAAATGATAGCTGTATTTTCCAAATCGAGTGGAATTGTGGAGGGCGTAGTTTTAGACACACAGAAGACAGTAATAACGAAGTGATATACTGAACAGTGGCTGCCTAAAGTCATCGGATCTATGAAGAACCTGCGGCCGAAGTCAAGAATGGACACCTGGTTCCTCCACGCCAAAGCCTGCACCAAATATTTGACCATTACAGGATTGAAACTTCTCGAGCACCCTCCCTACAGTCCAGATCTTGCTCCCTGCGACTTTGCACTGTTCCCGCATGTGAGAATGAAGCTAAAAGGGGGGCGGTTTTCCAGTGATGATGACCTTCTGCGGGCTTGGAACAACGAGTGTGCTTTACGCCCTAGTGGAACTTAGCAGAACTGGTTCAAAGATTGGTTTCGGAGGATGGAGAGGTGTATTGAGTGTAGAGGAAATTATTCTGAAAAAATTAAATAAACAAAGCTGTATTGCAAAACTTTCCTAGTACCCTTTGTATGAATTTGTAGTTGAAAATATTATATTTAAATTAAATAAAAGGAATAGAATACCTTGTATAAAAATGTATTTAAGGTTTCATTAAGATTAATTAAGAATGATTGTTGCCAAGAAAAGGAGATACAATAAAATTTATTTACCTTCTCGAAATAGCAGCTTGATTCATTTCCCGCTGAGTAGCATTAATAGATTAAGAAACCTCGATAGTATTACAGTAATTAAGTTTTTGTTGAGGATCGCGTGTCCATCCTTATCCCCTCAATAACGTCACACTCCACGGGGAGCCCGACCACCTCACTTCGGTCAAGAGACTTTTGAAATAATTAACACATTAGTAATAAATGCTCTATATCAATCCGCGTAGAAAATTAAAAAAACCGTTTGGAATTAACACCTAAATTTACACATTAGATTGCAAGTTCTGAAATTCAGCGTATATAAGAAGTAATTCGATTATGTATATAAAATATTACGCAGTTCTTCTTGTTTTCTTTTGAGTGTAAACAGTGTGGAAAAAAATGGAAGGGAAACGTAATGATGATAGCGAAATTGCATGGGTTTATCGTTTAGGTTTATATTGCCTCCGTTAGTCCATTGTAGTTTGCGATTCAAATCACCCCCAAAATGTATCATTAACTTAATAGACATGTATTAGTCGATATAACGCATTTTACAAATACCATGGTCAATTAATTTTATGTTTCGCATTTCGTGGTAAATATCTGTTATTTTTAAATATATAGCGGATGTAATATAGCGAGAAAAATTATGGATATTTGCTCCTAAATTAAATGCTTGACAATTACAGTACTTCATTTTAGTACGACTACAGAGTAAATCAAAATCTGAACGAGTATCTTCCGTTTTACGAGGACTGTTACGTTATTCTGATTTGAACTTGGACACTAATGGGATCTAAATTTTTGTTTCGTAACACAATTCTTAGAATAAAGAATAAAAGACTTTTTGTCTTGCAAAAGCAAATTTAAAAATTACTAAATACAATTCTTGTAAAACATTTAATATGCATATAAATTTAATTTACATATACTAGTATACCACGGGGGCAAGAATATTTACTTAAGTGTGTAAAGTATTCCATAGCTTCGTTACTCCTCCTCGCCATAACAAAGGAAGCAATATTGATTATTCTTCCTCAATATCAAAAGATACCTGGTCATCGAACAGCCTCGAAAGTGGTTCGAACTGACTACTTTTCTGGATAACTAGTTCGAAGCCACGAATCCCCACCACTGGTAATAATAATAATAACATTTTAGTTACTTTTATTGTAGGTCGTACCACATCTTCAACATACCGGTGACATCCTATCATTTGCTGTACCTATACGAAACAGTCATATATTTATCTGCTTCTGGGTTTCCGGGCTGGAACCGCGTCACTAGTATATCTGCCGACGTTTCGTACCCATTTGTATTGGACATCTTCAGGGCTGAACTACTGCACTGAAACTGTTTCAAGATGTCCCATACAAATGGGTACGAAACGTCGGCAGATATACTAGTGACGCGGTTCCAGCCCGGAAACCCAGAAGCAGATAGCATGAACCACGACCGCGGAAGTCTACGTACGTACCAAATTAGTCATATATTTAGTCTGATATTATAATGACTCGTTGAGGACAAATTCTGATGTTGAATAACACACCTCGACGCAAAGTAGAATTCAATATCCCTCGATTAACTAATATATATCTTTTCTACTTATACCAAGTTCTGGCCTTTTTTGCCAACGTGAATTTAACAATGAATCTCCATATTATATGATGCGCTTCCGTGCAGTGAGAATGATATATAGAGTTCTAGACAGTAAAGAACTCATTATAGTAAGACAGAGCTGATTCTTCCCCAATCAACCAGTATATATTTTTGGTTTTAATACTAACTTCTTGCCTGTTCTTTTTTTGTTTTCAACTTTGACATTTAATTGAAACTCACGTTGGATAGTACTACTCCATGTAGTAACGGATATTTTGGCTTCAAGCCAACAAAAGACGTATTACACGTAAACAGATAAGAATGTCTTCCAATCATCTCATAATACTTCTGGTTTGGATATCGAGTTCTTGTTTTTTCGTTTCAACGTGGGCGTCCAGGATAGGCGGATGTTCGATAATACGCCTTTACGTAGCAGCTAACCTTTTAAGTTTAAGACAGAAAAGAACTCGTTATACACAGGTAGAACAGAATGCGTCTCGATCAGCCAATAAATATTTTTGGTTTTAATATCGACTTCCTGCCGTCCCTTCTACTTAAATTTTCCAGTGAAGCTCGCGTTGTATGGTACGCCGGCACGTTGTAATAAATGTTTTGACTACCATACAGAATGTAATTCAATATAGAATGTCTTCCAATCACCAAATATACAATATATAGTATATTTTTTGTTTTGAAATAAAATTCGCACTTTTTCTTTTCAACACGGGCTTCTCAAAGTGGATCAATGATATAAATTGGCCTTTCGAGCTTAAGACAGAAAAGAACTTGTTATTCGTAGAGAGAATAGAAAGCTCCCCAATCAGAAAATAGATACTTTTGGTTTTAATAACAACTAATAGACTTTTCTTTTAACTTGGAAATGTCTTTGAATTGTTGCATGCGACACCGACACGATTTCTGTAATCTCCCGCAGCATAAAATGTGGGTTTCCTTCCACTACAGTCGTTATTGTGTCTGAGTCAATCAAACCGCCTTTCCTAAACCGAGCATATAAATTTTGTGTGGAATTACCAGTAACTGCAAATCCCCCTCAGATATTGCATATCTTTTTGACTGCTTCAGTTGCATTTTTCCTTTCTAGAAATAATACAGCATAATATGTTCAAAATGCTCATTTTCTTTCTCCATTTTCACTCTGTACAAGACCACAAACTGGATTCACTAAATTAAAGAAATAACACTAAAATGTAACCACAATTATACGCTGCAACTAGGCTAACAGAACATTCCACTCACTTAACTATTCCTTTTCAAATACGCGTCAACGTGAGCGCTCTAAAATTCGAACGGACTTATGTAACAACCCAATAATTAATTATGTAAATAAGATATCTTCTAATACTCCTTAAAATAACACCTTCTTTATAACCAGACCGTCTACTATTTACATCAAGCATATACAATATAGGCAATTTTGCCAATAAAAGAAATTTTACTTTTTTACATTATTTGGATTAGGAACACAACAAAGGTGTAACTTAGTTTCTAATCTTTCGTCAAGAGAACATTTCCAAGAACTTAGTACTTGGATTTTTTCTAAATAGAATTCAAAGCAAGGAATTCTGCTGAAAATATATGTCGTTAGTTTCTGATCTTTCTTCAAGAGAACATTTACGAAGGGTACTAGGAAAGTTTTGCAATACAGCTTTATCTAATTAATTTTTTCAAAGTAATTTCCTCTACACCGAATACACCTCTCCAGCCTCCGAAACCAATCTTTAAACCAGTTCTGCCAAGTTTCACTAGGGGGTAAAGCACACTCATTGTCACAAGCCCGCAGAAGGTCCTCATCACTCGAAAACGGCCTCCTTCTTAGCTTCATTTTCACATGCGGGAACAGTGAAAAATCGCAGTGAACAAGATCTGGACTGTAGGGAGGGTGCTCGAGAAGTTTCAATCCTGTTGTGCTCAAATATTCGGTGCTGGCTTTGGCGCGGTGATCTGAAGCATTGTCGTGATGGAGGAACCAAGTATCCATTCTTGACTTTGGCCGCAGGTTCTTCATAGATTCAATGACTTTAGGCAGGCACTGTTCAGTATACCACTTAGCTGTGACTGTCTTCTGCGTGTCCAAAACGACGCGTTCCAAAATTCCATTAGATTTAAAAAATACAGCCATCATTTTCTTCTTTACAGATCGGGATTTTCTGACAACCACGGGTGTTTCCTCATCATCAAAAATCCAAACTTTGTTTTGAGCTTTGGTCGGCACATCGTAATAGTACAGTCAAGCCTCGACACCTGTCACGATGTTGTTCACATACGGATATTGTCCGTTATTAAACTTTTTTAGCATCTCCCGGCACCAAGTCGCACTTCGTGTCATCTGCTCTTCAGTCAGTCGATGCGGCACCCGGAGAGAACAAAGTTTCTTCACGTGCAAATGATCATGCACAATCGAACGACCTGCTAGTGCATTTAGGCCTGAAGTATCCTCCATCTGTGCGTAGGTCACTTGCCTGTGCTTGTCAAGCATTTTACTCACATTATTAACGTTTTCCTCCGTAACTGACGTTCGTGATCTTCCCGGCCTCTCAGCATCCTCCACAGTTAAGTTTCCCTTTTGGAATTCTCTGTACCTCCTGAATATCGTTGTGTGATGTGGACAAACATCACCTAGCGGAAGAGTCATTTCTTCGAAGCACTGGTCTATGTTTAAACCATGCCCGAAATTGAAACGCAAAACTGCCCTCATTTCGTGACCACGATGCCATCGCAAGCACTTTACACTTTCACTGCTAATGAATAACTGAACCCATGGGTATGGTGCGGAGGCTACTATGCACGTATGCACATGTCTCAACATGCAGCAACAAGCAGCTTACTACGATTCATTGTTAAGTCATATTGCAAAACTTTCCTAGTACCCTTTGTATGAGAACTTATTTGATTTTTTTTCTAAATAGAATCCAATACCAGAAATTCTGCTAAAATATATGATGTTAGTTTCTGATCTTTCTTCAAGAGAACATTTATGTAAGAACCTGTTACTTTGATTTCTTCTAAATAGAATCCAATGCAAAGGATTCTATTGAAAGTATATGTCGTTGCCCATGACATATTTATTAAAATTAGAAAATTTTAAATTATGTCCACATTTTGCAATATATTTGTCACCAATAGCAAACGTCGATTAATCCATGCATTTGTTATAGAAAACGTTATTCAACTTTATTTTAAATACTTTATTGCAGGCAGCCCAATGTATAATCTTCTTACTTCCCTTTGTTCAACCGATAAAATAAAATTTGAACTGTCTACTTTTATCGCTTCAAAGCCTAGTTGCTGACAAGTAAGCCGTCGCTTCTTAAACAAGACATGTTATTTTTAAAAACACAGGAAGTAGTCCAATACTCGCATCTGTCCGCCTTTTTCGCTCTAACTCGTACAGTGCCGACGTATTTATCTGCGATAGTTTTCGTGCCTGGCGAGGCTGTGTATGTGTTATCCTTCTTGTGTTTGTAGCTGAGCAAATATTATCCCGCTAGATCCTCTGGCGGCTTGAAAGGGTCCTTCGAGCTTGCGAATCCGCCAGAGGACGACGCAAAATCAACAAAACGCTTTCACATACAAATATATCCGTGTATTAGATGAAAGAATTGGGAAAAGAAGGAACGGAAGAACAGTCGGAATGTACGGAAAATTCGTCTTGATCGTAAGGAAAAAATAGTAGGTGTATTTACGGAAAGAACAGCAAAACTGGGGCATCTGTTAAATTACAACTGGAATAGGATTTCTGACAGTATGAGAAATAAAAATAGAATTTATAAGAAGAAGGTCCTTCACATAAATCTTAGTATGGTTAACATTAACAATGTTAATTACTAATAATTAACAACAGATGGCAGCACTAAGAAAGTTAATTAATAATAATTGTCGAAAGATAGCAACACTAATAAAAAGTCTGTTGTTTACCCATTTGGCAATCCTCCAAAACATAACTGTTAAAATTTGCGTTATTCTGATCATAGACAAACCCCAAAGCTAGTGCACCTTAATAGTAAATTATTGAGTCATTGTTTAGCGCCACGTACAATTCCCGAAAGAACTAAAATAGACATGACCTATTTTAATTACACTTATATTTATTAATGAATCACTTGAAAAAAGCAATAATAATAATAATATTTTTAATGCCCAACAGTTACATAAACCATTTACAGGACATAATGCTCATAAGAACAAAACTAAAATTGAAACAAAAATAGGTGCAGTTAAAGTATCATACTACAAATAAAAATAAGAATTCAATATGTATATATATATATATATATATATATATATATATATATACACTTATAGTAATGAAAAATAAAAAAAAAATAGTAAAGAAAAACTGAACTAACAAATTAGCGAAAGGGATCCTTATATAATGCATTGGCATTTCTGGACATTGTATATACTAATGGAGCCTTGTAGAGAACATAGGTTCTTGCCCGAGCTACTGAAAAGGTTGCCGATGATATAGTGTCAAAACTAGGCACGAGGAAATCAACCTGGGACAACAGCACAGAGGAATCAATAAAATTATTTATTAATTTGTAAAGAAAACCGCCACTAGCTTTGTTCCTGCGTATAGCAAGAGAATCAAAATTGTGCCTAGCAAGTAGACCCTCATACGTCGAACCAAGGACAGGATAATGACCATCAATCCTGTAGGATAAGTATTTGAGGAACCTCTTTTGAACAGGCTTCAGGAGTAACTGCTGGTAATGGTAAAGTGGGTACCACACAATTGAAGCATATTCCAATCTGTACCGGACAAGAAAACCATAGAGAACCTTCAAAGTGTGCAAACTACTAAAACCCCTGAAAAGAAATGTATACTATTGAAGATATCGATAAGTGCTGTATTACTTATACAAAGACGAGTGCTCTACTTTTACTAGATTATGAGATTAGTATCAATATTTTACCTAGACACTAAGTTATTAGAGATTTGGGAGTTTTTTTTAGATTATGCATTGATTCACATCACCAATCCTTGAATGGCAAAAATTCACGAACAACATTTCGAAATGTTTCAGAATCCAGTTTATTCACCCAATTTATCCTTCTTTCGCTTTTTCCTTTTTCTCGACCTGATCGTTTAAACTAACACATTGAGCTAGTATCTACTTCTGCGTACAAGTCCTATAGCTTTATTATGTGTATTTCAAGATAAAGGGAGTTTCAAATTTCGCGGTTTCTTTTAAAGAATAAATAAAATACATAATGTGCATTCACTTTCAAGAATTTTCTATTGGTAATTGAAGTATCAGTTATGACATTTATATGCGAAAAATAATATCTGCCATATGGCATCCTCTTGCAGCTCCACAGACGTTCAGTCTTTTGTTAAAATTTTCAATGACATTTTGATATAATTGAGGCTCTATCTCACCAATGACACGAATAATTTCATGTTTCAAAGTAGGAATTGATTGTGGATTGTTTTTATAAACCTGACTTTTCACGCAACCCCAAAGAAAATAGTTTAACGGTGTCAAATCACATGATCTTGGTCGCCAATAACATCACCGTTTCTTGAGATTACACGTCCAGGAAATCTTTCTCTTAATAAATCAATTGATTCGTGTGCAAAGTGTGGTGTAGCGCATCCTGTTGAAACCACATATCCACTAGATCAATATTCATTAATTCAGGCCATAAAAATTCGGTTATTATCCGACGATATCGATCACCATTGACAGTTACAGCTTCACCAGCTGCATATTCAAAGAAGTAAGGTCCAATTACACCACCTGACCATAATGCACACCAAACAGTAACTCGTTTAGGATGCATAGGTTTCTCATGAATAATTCGTGGATTTTCCTCACTCTAGATACGGTAATTTTGTTTATTAACATAGCCACCAAGTTCAAAATGTGCCTCATCGGAAAACATTATTTTTTGAGAAAAATCAGCTGATTGTTCATTGATAAAATTGACAAATGAACGACGTTTTAAATGATCTTTCAGTTCCTGTGTTATTTGAACCTTATATGCCTTCAGAACTAAATCATGTGTAAAATACGCCATGTTGTTGTTCCACTAAGTCCAAGTTGTTGTGAACGCCTTCTAATGGATATTTCAGGATCTTCAGCAACACTTTCACGAACCAAACCAGTATTTTCTTATGAATGACCACTGTGACTGTATTTTTCACTTTTTCAATCTTCCACGGAACCGGTCTTTTGAAATTTTTTAATAGTTCGACCAATAGTGCTTTCAGATGGACGATTATGTAAATCATAAAATTCGCGTAATTTTCTAAAATCTCTTTTCACAGAACGCTGATTTTCATGAAATAATTCTACAATTTAAACGCGTTGTCGTACCGGGTACGAAGCCATTTTTATAAATATCTTACATCACACTTTTTAAATGCCCACACACCCAGACAAATTCAGTACGCCATCTAAGATTTTATTTATTTAAAAAAAAAAACCGAGCAATTTGAAACACCCTTTTCTTTAGAGGTCCTAACATTTTAAAATTTCTCTACTTTCAAAACGTTATAATGAAAATTGCATACGCTGATATTGTATGGTATCCCATCTATACTTGTCATTGTATGCTGTACAAAATAGATGGAACACTTCTACCTATTGGAACAAGAAGAGCAGCATAATATGACATCCCTTTTCGATAAAGAATCACTCGTTTAACAGCAAAATTCATGAACTGCAATTCAATCTGCTTCCACGTCCAGCATATTCACCAGATTTAACCTTCTGAGACTTTTTCCTTTTTCCCAACCCGAAAACTTACCTTGGTGGGAAGAGATTTGGGTCGAATCAGAAGGTAATCACAGAAATGCATATTTCGAAAAGTTTGATGAAGCTACATTTTCTATTAAATAAAAAGAAAGAGTTTTCTATTAAACAAATATCGATGGACTTTAGTGTAACGAATTACAAGGCGAATACGTATACCACAAGGTTCCAATTTAAAACCATTAATCCTCAGCATTTTCATCAATACCACAGGCCAACCATGAAAAAACTTTTTCTATAAATCTCTCCTCTATGTTTTTTGACGTGCCGAATCCGAAAATGACCTTTAATATACCACAAAACGTAAAGTTTTCTCGCATGTTTACTTTACGTTAGCGTGTAGTAATCCATTGATATCTACACCTAATTAATAGTAAATGCTCAGAGTGCGCTTTTGAGTGTCTGCGTGACTAATACAAAAAAAAAATCACGATGTACTTTCTAATCTGCAGGTGCATTTTTTACACCCACATTTAAATTTATTCCTGGACAGCCTTGGAGCTGTAAGTGAGAAACAAGAGGAGTGTTTCCACCAAGATATAAAGGAGATGGAGGGTCGTTAGAATGTCAACATGATGGGAGATTACTGTTGGATCCTTCTACGAGCAATTCCAGAAGCATCATATAAAAGGAAAAGCTACACTCGAACTTTTACCGTGAAGAGGTTGAGGTAATACAAAATTTTAGATTAACAAGTAAAAAACTGTTCATATTCAAACTTACACAACCATTGTAATAATAAAATTTAAAATTTTTCAATTATACTCTGATAATAAATTACGTACCTTTAAATCTGAACTAATCTTAACCAACAAAAGATAAAGATTGCGAAAAATTGGTACGTGGTGGAAAAAAAACTGATTGAAAATTTGGATTTAGCACAGCAAAATACATAAGAAACAGGTCGAACTTTTAAAAAGTTTTTAAAAAATATTTATTGGTTGGCCTGTGTAATCTAACGATAACATTGACTATTAGAAGACATTGTTATTGACGATATGAAAATAATCTCTGATGTATGAACTCTAAGTAATTAGATTAGTTATCCAGAAGGTCTATTAAACTACTAATTTGATTACATTCTCTATTCCAGTTTCATTCAATATAAATAAAATTATTCAATGGGAAGTATTATCAAAGGAGCTTTTAGAAATGCTCATTCGTACACCATTTGCTGTTTTAAATTAAAATTATTCTTTTATTTATTGTTATTATTACAGAAATTTAGGAAAGCACCTTTTTAAACCCTTTCCAACCCTTTCCAAGTATAATATTTTTCATTTCAACGTGATTAAAAAGCAAGCATTTAGCAACGACATCGTCCCAAAAAATAATTAGTACCATTGAATGCGAGCGAATTCAGTAAAGTCCCGAATTAATGACAATGCGAAACAAACTAATTTCAGAAATTAGAATTTTCCCATAATGAAAGTAAACAGTGATGAGCGGACAAAACCGAGCGTAATGTTAAATTCCGGCGCGCGATTTCGGAGACTTAAAACTTCCAAATCCCATCGAAAAAGCGACCCGAAAATACAATAACTTAATTATTATGAGCAGTGAGAATCGCCTACACGAACAGCACGGCAAATATTTGCAGGAAAAATTATTTCAATAGCGTTTCAAATGTACCGGAATATGAAATACACGTGCACAGGGACGCATACAAGTACCTAAAGTATTTTTGATATTTACGCAAAATAATTACGTAATTAGATGGGCCTTGAAATGTACACGTGACGAGGCGGTTCAATGTGATTTATAATTCAACCTTGAACAAAACGTAGATAATATGATTCTCAATTAATTATGTCAATTAACTAATATTTAAAATGTTCTTTAAGAAATTATAAAACCTGAAGAATAATACTAGAATTACACAAGTATATATATATATTCTTTGGATCTAAGCAACCAAAAGTTCTTTCTAAGGTTATTCAGGGCGCTGAATCCGAATCTGCATGTGATAACCATAATTTTTTTCACATAAAATTTCCGCAATATATCCATTTTTCATCACCCGTCACTATTCGATGCAGAGATGACTTCCGGTCATACCTTTGAAGCAGCATTTCACAGACGATTTTTAGATTTCCATTTGCCATTCATTCAACTGATGTGGCACCGACTTTCCAATCTTTTGGACTTTTCCCTTACTCGTAATTGGTCTATAATCGTTTCTTGGGCTACATTTAATTCTTCTGCTAATTGTTTTTGTGATTGGGTTGGGTCTTCACCCAATAACTCCTGCAGTTTCGCATCTTCAAACTTTTCCAGTCTACCAGAACGTTCTTGGTTTTGTACATCGAAATTACCACTTTTGATTTATCGAAATTGTAAGTTTCTATCAGCAAACGATGACTTTCAGCGGCTTTTTGCTTTCGATTAATTAAGAAAAGTAATGCGTACTGCAAATGCAATTTTTCAAGCATGAAACTCGGCATTTTCAAAGAGGTATAAATCTATGACAATGTTACTTTCGCAAAATATAACATGTATGGCTTTGAATGGTAATGACTTTCCAGAAGACCAAGTATATTACAATAAGTAACAATTAGTCGGTAAGTGTCTAACTTATAATTACACTATTTGTGTTCCAGCTGATATAGACTATTTATAAAAACGCTTTTTTTATAGTTGTTTTCAATGTCCAAGATCTTAGTATCGTCAAAATGAAATTTGTAGTCAAGACTAAAGGAATGCTCCGCAAGTGCCCAAAGTCTTTTTCCAATAAGTCAATTACTTTTTTGGTGTGTAACGCGCTGCTTAGCCACCGGGACGTTTGACTTATATACAAGGTTTGTCCCAAAAGTAATTGCACTAATTCAATAGATCAAAATGGGTTGGCAAGAAACGTACATCAACTTAGCAGTCTTCAAAGTAGCACCCTTGTACGTCAACAAACCTGCGGCGATTTCGCCACTGTTGGTAGGCCTCCTGGAACGCAGCAACTGGAAGATTGTTCAATTGCCTCGTCACAGTCTATTGTACCGTTTCGACTGAGCCGCAGCGTTGTCCTTTCGGCACGGTCTTGCGACGGGTGAAGAGAAATAAGTCTGCGATGGCGGCACCTGGGCCGTAAAGCGACTGCGTCATCGTTACTACGTTGTGCTGAGCTAAGTACCCCTTCACGACGAACGCAGTGTGGTACGAAGCATTGTCGCGGTGGAACTTCCACGAATTAATGATGGTTAGGAGGATACGGACGAATCATTTTCTCAGTCATTGAAGGACTTCCACGTAGAAAACCGCATTTATGGTCTGTCTGGTTGGCACGAACTCCCTATGCAACACCATTTGAGAGTAAAAAAAACAATCAACATGGACTGCATTTTTGACTTGCTCATGCGAACATTCTTAAGACGAGATGAAGCGGGATTGTATCAATCTGAATTTTGTCGCTTCGTCTCCGGGTTTACCGTGTTTAACACAAAATTTTATCGTGTGGCGTTGTTCAACTAAAGGATTTATTTCGGAGTGCGTGGAAGGATTCACGTAGCGCGCGATCTACACACCGCAAAAGTTTCTCCAAGTTTCACTGACGGCTTCCACACCTTCACTTGGCCGAGAAAAAATTAGTCCAACTGCTTTTGGGACAAACCCTATATATTCGTCAGGGCAATCCAAGTGTGGTATCCTATACACGACATGACTTCTTTGAAGAACGATACTTTGACTTTAAGTCTATTGTAACTCTTTTCTGTGGTAGTTATGTTATATTTGACAATTCTGATATTGAATTGAAAACCGCTTTTAGGAAATTTCTTCTCGAAATATTACGGTTTTGAATAGAGCTCTCGTTTTGTTTCGACGTTCTGACGGCATAAATAGAACTTCAGAAAGCATTTCTTATCTTCGAGACACAGTATGTAATATAATAATGTACAATTTTGTAACAAGAGACATATTAATTTTAAAATAGATAGTTTCAGCTACGAGTAACACGTAATAGATACTTGTTCTTAGAAGTTATTTACTATTAATATTCGATGTATTTTAATCGTAGGTGATATTCTGTGTATAAAACTCATAACAGATTCTCTTTGTTTTCTAATAATATCGAATTATGGTGCTTCCACTACGAACAGAAATATACGAAGACACGTCTCTGCCTGAAAGCATTAAAATAATCAACTTTTATACAATGTGAAAGAGGTAGTTGGCTGAAGTATAAAAAAAGGCTGAAATAAGAGAAAAGTACTAGGAAGAAAATCTGCACTTTAGCAGTAGTTGCAGCTGTTCATCGTGTGAGGGAGCGCATACCGAAAATCGGCGTTGCAGTCGAGCAACAGTGAAGCTCGAGTTAATAATTACGTCTGTACGACACTTAAAACCGTAATTACCATTCAGACTGCATTCGTTAGTACGCCTTAGAATGAAATTAACCTTTTACTTTAAAATGAATTTTTCGATTCGGTAGTGTTATGGCGTTGCAGTCAGCTTGGATCATTGCCAGTAAAATATCCAGACATTAACGATATTTAAAAACATTATTATCATATTTTGCGAAAATACGTTTGAAAAAAGAACGTAATTGCGAAGCTACTAATTAACGTTTTAATGGCTTTAGTAATTTGATGTTTTATATGTTTCCTGAACGTTTAGGACTTTATGATTTGATTCGTTTTTAATTTCTAGTATTTCTATGTATCTCTTAGCTTTCAACACACAACTAGTACTGGGTTGTCGGAAATATCACGAAGAGAAGATCGCCCAATTTTACCAGGTGTACTGGAAAGTTATTACCGGTTTTTTCGTAAAAAAGACCGACATGATTTTCAAGAAAATGGAAAATTTATTTATTCAAAGTATTGGTCTTTGATTCTACACACCTTGCTCATCTTTCAGGCAATTTATGGATGCCATCCCAAAAAAAAACTGTTCGTCCTTTGAGCAAAACAATTCATTGAGTCGTTTTATAACTTAGAGATAGATAACTTAGAGAATACGGCGGATGCGATATTAGGTCCCATCCAAGTGCTTTCAACGTTTCTTTGACCGGTTTTTATATATGAGACGGAGCGTTACCGTGCTCTAAAATCATTTTACCGTGTCTTTGGGCCCATTCTGAACATTTTTATCAATGGATGGTTCAAATTGGTAATTTGCTATCGGTAGCGATTAATATTAACTGTTTTATCAGGTTTCAACAGTTCGTAATATAGCATGCCACTCTGGTCCCACCAAACACAGAGCATTATTGTCTTGCGATCAAAACAATTTGGCATTGGAGTCGATAGGCCGGCTTCGCCAAGTGTTAACGTTGACCTTTTGCACTTAGGGTTTTCAACATAAATCCATTTTTTATCACCCGTCACTATTCGATGCAGAAATAACATCCGATCATATCTTTGAAGCAGCATTTCGCAAACGATTTTTCGATTTTCTATTCGCCTGTCAATCAATTGATGTGGCACTTATTTTCCCAACTTTTGGATTTGTGCCATTGCTCGTAATCGGCCGCTAATCGATTCTTGAGCCACATTTTAAGCTTCTGCCAATTATTTTGAGTTTGGGTTGGGTCTTCACCCAATATCTCCGGCAGTTTTGCATCTTAACACTTTTTCGGTCTATCAGAACACACACACACACTTGCACATCGAAATCGCCACTTTTGGATCGTCGAAATCACACCTCACATGTTTTTATAGTTAGTGCGTGCTCACCGTAAGTTTCTACCAGCAAACAATGTCTTTCAGCACCTTTTTCTGTTGATTAAATAAGGAAAGCAATGCGTGTCGCAAATGCACTTTTTCAGGAACGAAGCTCGATATTTTCAAAAAGGAATAAATATATAACAGTATTATTTTCGCAAAATATAAGATGTATGGTTTTAAAGCTTAATGTCAGTAAACTAAATACGAGGATAGTTTGACAAGTAGTGAGAATGACACATAGGTGGCGCTCTAATTGGTAAAACAAATGCACTGTAATTTAGGTTGCCTATTTATATGTTTAGATTCCGATATTTAGATAAATCGGTTGATTAGTTTATTTTTGACAGCTGATTGAAAAAGAAGCAACACGTCGTTTTGTTAAAATGGAAAAGGAGAATATCGTGCGGTAATTAAATACTTCGTAATTAAGGGTACGACAGCTACCGAAATAAAAGATGAGCTACGGGAAACATTAGGTGAATCTGCTCCATCATCCGCCACAATAAGTGGATGGGTAAATGAATTTAGTAGAAGTTGTAGTTGGTAGAAGAAGCTGTGTTGATGAAGCGCGCTCTGGAGCACCCAAAGTTGTGACTTCTAAGGAAATGATTATAAAAATTCATAATATTATTACGCAACATCGACGATTTAAAGTGAGAGAGATAGCAGACATGGTAAACATTTCAAAAGAACGCGTACACCACATTTTAACGAAAGAATTTGGCCTTTTCAAGCGCTCTGCAAGATGGGTGCCGCGATTGCTTACGACTGATCAAAAGTTCACTCGTTTGCGCACTTTCAATGAGTGTTTGAACATTTATAAGCGAAATTGGGTTGATTTTTGTAGGCGATTTGTTACTTGCGATGAAACTTGGGTATACTACAGTACACCCGAAACTAAACCACAGTCGAAATAATGGTTAGAACGTGGTTCTGAACCTCCAAAGAAAGCGAAAACCACTTTATCCACAAACAAGGTGATGGCATCAATTTTTTGGGATTCAAAGGGCATTTTGCTCATTGATTACCTTCAGAAAGGGGCCACAATAAACGGACAATATTATGCAGAACTTCTACAAAAATTAAATGTTGAGATTCGTGCTAAACGGCCAGGAATGGTAAAGAAAAAGATTCTGTTTCACCAAGACAACGCTCCCTCGCATACCAGCACAGTTGCGATGTCCAAAATCCACGAGTTGCATTTCCAATTAGTGCCGCATGCGCCTTATTCGCCGGATCTAGCCCCTTCCGACTTCCACTTTTATCCAAAAATGAAAACGGCACTAGGTGGAAAGAAATTTTCCTCTAACGACGAGCTTATCATCTTCGTAAATGAGTATTTTGCAAGCCTTCCGGAATCGCATTTTAGAGATGGCATAAGGGCATTGGAGCACCGTTGGAATAAATGTATTGCTCTTTTAGGAGAATATATTGAAAAATAAAAATTATTTTGTATTTAAAAAATTCGTTTTTCTTTTCCATTCTCACTACTTGTCAAACTACTCTCGTAACATACATACTATATATGTCAAATCATAACATTGCATACTCTTCTAGTTCTCTATTGGATCACTTAATTGGTATTGCATATGTACAAATTGCTTTACATATGTCTCTAAAGATTTTTGACTTCAATACAGATGCTAATCTTTGTGCTTATTTTCTTGTTTTGCATATAAATGATTTATTTTTTTTCCAAACCTCAAGTGCTTATAAGTTTTTGTGGGAGTTGTTAAGTGTTACTTTACTTTCAGGAGTTTCAAATTTTGCTTTTCTGATATATAACATTTTGCTTTCTTATAGTTAATGTAATGTAATTACGTTTCCCTGTTGTTTCTCTGTTTCACTATTACAGTTAAGTGTTATTATTATTATTCCTTCTAAAGTCTGTTTCGTTTGTCTCTTTAATATTCATACATATACAATAGAAAAGGTCGTTAATTAAAGAGAATACCCACGAACAACTACAAATTCTTATAATGTTTTAATTCTTTGATATATGCTGGTCAAAGGCTGTCATGATATGTTTTAGTATGATATACGCCGTACACATATTCGTTACTGGTACAAAGCACCATGTGGATAATTCCATAAAATATTTCTCCTTTGATTTTTATATCAGAAAGAAGAAAAATATTAGCTTTATCAAACGACGTAGCAAATTTATGTGTTATTTTGTGAGAACGCGCAATAACGATTTAGAAATTTATGTTATGGATTTGCATGCGTTTTACGTGGAATAAAGAAATTGCTCTATAAGTAGCGAATGTAGATTAAAATCACGTCTGGAGATTTGTAGAATGTCTGTCTCTGTACATGAAAGTGGAAGTAATAAAAGCAAATGAGGTTTCTTTTGAGTTTTTATACCATTGTGTTGCTGAAACCCTAGGCGTTTGAATCACGTCCTATATAAAAAGCACAATCTTTTTAAATCTCGTAAAATAATTTTTCATAGAAAATTATTAGTAACAGTAAATTGTTGTTGCATAGAAGCAATTTGCAATTAACTAAATTTCTCGTTCAAATATTTTTGCATTACGAAGATTCGTTATTGTAATCTGGAACGTAGACTTCCGCGGTCGTGGTCCATACTATCTGCTTCTGGGCTTCCGGACTGGAACCGCGTCACTGGTATAACTGCCGACGTTTCGTACCCACTCATATGGGACACCTTCAGGGCTCAACTACTCCCACTGTCTACAGTTTCAATGCGACACACAGTAGCAGCAGTTGAGCCCTGAAGATGTCCCATATGAGTGGAAACAATACGTCGGCAGTTATACCAGTGACGCGGTTCCAGCCCGGAAGCCCAGAAGCAGATTCGTTATTGTATTCCTGAAATAGGTTAGTCAATATAACATTTACAATATTTCTGTAGATTAGTTTGAGCCTTTTTAATAATAATAATAATAATATATTTATTGCCCAACAGGCGAACCCAATTAAGGACAACATTGAATACAAATAAAACCAAGTACATATGTACAGTCAAAATTAATATCTACAGTAATTAATAATACAAAAAATAAGAACCAATAATAGTAAGCACTTAATAATAACTTAAAATAATAGAAAAATAAAATAAAGGATAGATAACACAAACTTCATAGTTCAAAATGTTTCCAGCATATCTGATCAACATTCCCTCTCTCAGAAACTAAGTCACCAATACCTTAATAAGGTATTGGTGAACGAGTGTACGACACTGCATTGATAATACGTGTTTTTTTTGCTCCGCTTTTACAGTGTTTTTAGTGGTGTTTGAGTAGAGATTTTTGGGTGAGATTTGTATCTTATTGTTGTAATCAATCTTCTTTATTGAATGATATATCTTTTGTTTAATTTATGTAGTACCTCTTCTTATATATTGGTATAATTGTTCTCATTTTTGGTTGTCATTTCAATTTACCTTAAAAATATATAATTTCTTTTTTGTTTTTTTATTGTTCTTCTTTTTCTCATTTGTTCTTTACTATATAGTAGTGTATCTATTTCTTTCTGCGTCTTTTCTTTTATCCTTTGTAGTCACATATATATGTTTATGGGCTAGGGCAACGAATATCCAATGTAAATGTCAATGAAATTAGATAACCTACCTCTTCTATATAAACTCATATTACGAACCGATCACGTGACAATGTGTAAGTATAATATACTTTTTAATCTGCAGCGGGCCAGATAGAACCTTCAGGAGGGCCGAAGATTATTCATTCTTGATTTAAGGAAACTATGATGAACTCAGTGACAGAACACATTTCTTTTATCGAGTGTGGGGTGAGTTCAGCTACCGTTAGATGTTATTCATACAACAGGAGGAGGAGAATCATTTATAAACTTTAATTTATGTATGTATAATCAAACGTAACTTGCAGAAATTAAATACAGCACATAGTTCAAAATATATAGTTTATCAAATTCGTGTTCACCTATTTGAATCACCTTGTATATTAATAAAATAATAGAAAACTTAATAGCCTAACTCATTTGTTTTATTTCGAGTATTACCCATTTTAAATAAATGCTTAGGCTTTTATTATTTGAATATAATTAAAAGAATTCAAAAATATTTCTGCTTCATACACATCGAATTGTCCTAGTTTCCAAACGTCACTAATTCTCCTTATTCTTCTTTTCCCTTTTTCGTCTCTCGAAGACAAAAGAACATCGAAAAACATCTAATTGTTATTCAAGTATTCCCTCGTCCTGAATAGAAAACACTGTGGAAACAGCCCCTAATACCAGCAAAAGACGGATTATATGGCCGACAGAGGCACGAAACGAAATGCGAATTATACATTCGAGGGCAAATAGAAATAATAATATCAATTAAAGTGCCTTAAAGAAGGAACCGGGGGACAGGAGATTGAAGTGGTTCAATTTATGCCAGGAATAGATCCGAACTGGACGGATTATGTTATGGAGGAGTGCGTTGGTGCTAGGCATGCTCGAACGGCACGAAGAGAACTCAAATATTTAATAACATTAAGTTATGAATAAAACATCTATCTCACTTAAAATATAATGCGGCAGAGGATCCCACGATTCCGGAGGGAGAATTAGATATAATTGACGATGCACTTAGCCCGGATGCATTATCCAATACGTACAAGTAGGCATACATACATACATACGCGTAGTTTAAAGTCTAGAGCCCCATTAAATGGATAATGTATGGATTTTGGCAAGAGGGCGTAATGCAATTTACGTAGGACAAGTCGTTAATATTATTTAGTGGAGTGTTGAAAGTTTTAATTAGTGTTATATATTGTTATGATTTGTCTTTTATAGCATGTAAGAAGTATTGAATAAAGCAATGGAAATTATCATCTTTTAAAAAAGCTAAATTTCATATAAAGAATTAATATCAATGCTTGTATTTTAAATATACGAGGATGGTCCCATAAGTACCCGGCCTGACCTAGAGATAGCGATAGTTGTTTGAAAAATATCACTGTATTAGAAAGTATACAATCTATAAAGCATATGTTTCAAGTTTGACGACACCACGTTGTTTAGTATTTGTTTGGCAGCCATCAATAGTGAACGTTTTCAGTGAATTTGTAAAAATGGAGAAAATTGGTTATCGTTACGTGATACAATACTTTTATTTGAAAGGCCTTAGCCCAACCGATATAAAAGCTAAACATGATTCTATACTGAGTGAGTCTGCTCCTTCGTTCACAACAGTGAAATATTGGCTAGCAAAGTTTGAACCAGGCCGTACGAGCTGCCAAGACGAGCATCGCAGTGATTGACCAACTAAGGTGACGACTCCAGAAAGGGTGAAGAATATTCACAAAATGGTACTGGGTGGTCATCGACTGAAAGTGTGTGAGCTAGCAGGCATAGTAGGTAATTCAAAAAGTGTGGTACATGGCACATTATCTGAAAATTTGAACATGAGAAAGTTGTATGAAAGATGGGTGACGCGGTTGCTCATACTCGAGCAAAAACATTGTCGTGAAGATGTTTCAGTTGAGTGTTTAGCGAAGTTTCACAGCAAAAAAGCGGAATTTTTGCGCTATTTCATAACCATGGATGAAACATGGGTCCATCACTTCACACCCGAGACAAAAGAACAATCAAAACAATGGACTCAAAAGGAAGAACCGTCTCTAGAAAAGGCGAAGACCGTTTCATCTTCTGGCAAGGTTGTAGCATCGGTTTTTTGGGATACGTGTTGAATAATTTTCATTGACTATCTCGAAAAAGAAAAAAACTATCAACGGTGAGTATTATGCGAACTTATTACAACGATTCAGTGAAAAAATCAAGCAAAAATGGTGGCATTTGGCTAAAAAGAAATTGCTGTTTTATCAAGACAATGAACCAGCTCACAAATTCGTTATTGCAATGGCCAAAATTAATCAATTAAAGTTTGAATTGCTACCTCATGCACATTATTCGCCAGATTTAGCCTCCTAGGATTATTTTCTGTTACCAAACTTGAAAAACTGGCTCAGTGGCCAAAGATTTTCCAACGATGAAGAAGTGATGTCGGCAGTTAATGGCTATTTTGAGGAGCAAGACAGTTCTTAATATAAAAAGGGTATCGAACTTATTGAACATAGCTGGGAAAAGTGTATAGAGCTGAAGGGAGATTATGTTGAAAAATAAATGTATTTCTTTCCAAAATTATTGTGTTTTCTTTGTTGGGTCGAGTACTTCTGGGACCACCCTCGTATAAGGAAAATATACGAGGGAAAATATAACTTTCAGATTCTGAAATATGTTAGTTTAGAATTTTGATTAAATAAAATTTTAAAAAAATTGAGTGAATATAATAATATAAATTGTACAAATATATACGAAATACAAATTATTGTTGATATATTATAAAAGACATAAATATACCCATAAACGTTAATATTATCATACTTCCAGTCGTCAGAAGGAGCAGTTGATGCCTTCAAAAATGCAGTTTTTACTGTACCAACAAACGAGTGGATCAACTGCTTCCAGATTTGATTCGAGCACATGCAAAAGTGCAAAAGTCATCGTGGGGAATACTTAGAAAAACATTGAGGTCTTTAAAAGCCATCTACTGCTTTATTCTTGTTTTATTTTATTTATTTTTATTACAACTTGCAAGACAACCCACGTACATTATATATTACGTATATACGAGGGAGCGTTTTTATATTCGCGGAATGGGGGACAAGGGGTGGAAATAAAAAAACCAAATTATTTTTCTTTTACAATATATTCACCTGCAAGACGGATACATTTTTCACATCTTTCAATTAATTTATTTATACCCTCATAAAAAAATGATTTCTCTTTATCTGCAAAATACGCCGAAACTGCCTCCTTGGCTTCATCATCGGCAGTAAATTTTTTACCCCGCAGCTCTTTTTTCATTTTCGGAAACAGGTAATAATCACTCGGGGCCAGGTCTGGGCTGTAGGGTGGGTGATTCACAATTTCGAAGCCCACCTTATGCAGGGCAGCTAACGCAACGCGGCTCTTGTGGACGGGCGCGTTGTCGTGCAAAAGCAGAACACCTTTTGTCAATTTTCCCCGTCTTTTCTCTTTAATGGCTTCTTTTAGTCGCTCTAATATTGAAGCGTAATATTCTCCGGTTATAGAAACACCTTTATCTTTATAATCAATCAACAATATTCCTTCGGAGTCCCAAAATACCGTTGCCATAAGTTTCCCAGCTGATTGTGACACTTTAAATTTCTTGGGAGGTGCTGTGCCCTTTTTATGCCACTGAATGGTGTCTTGTCTGGACTCAGGTTCATAATGATGAACCCAAGTTTCGTCTCCAGTAACAATTCCACTCAATACACCATCCTTGTCTTCATTACAGATTGTTTTTGCGGCGGCGTGAGCATTCTCGGCACCCATCTTGCGCTGACCTTAGACATGCCGAGATGATCGTGTAGGATATTAAAAATTGTTGTATCGGATACTCCAACCATTTCTGCGAGTTGTTTCTTCTTTAGTCGAGCATCTTCGAGTACAATTTGTTCAACTTTTTGGATAAGTGCTGGCGTGGTCACCTCAATGCTCCTGCCCGGCCTCGGGTCGTCTTCAAGGGATTCCCTTCCTTGTTTAAATAAACTATGCCACTTGTACACCATGGTTTTTCCTGTACAAGAGTCGCCGTAAACCAATGACATCTCATTCATTATGGTCGCGACTGATTTTCCTTGCCTGGTAAGGAACTTTATAACGGCACGATATTCGATTTTTTCCATATTTCACTTTTCACTCCTGATTATGTTACTTGGTTGACGATAGCTCAAAGACTAACTGTCTAATAACAATGAAACTTCGTATTTATACTAATCATGAGTCGCTGCACAGGCCACGCCCCCAATGCGCCTACTCACCCCTCTACAACCCGCTCATTCCGCGAATATAAAAACGCTCCCTCGTACTTTAATATTTTAATACATGACGAAAAAATATTATATTTCTATTTATAATTTATCGTTTTTATTCGACAATTATATTTATAAATATGAAATAAAGGTCTATCTATCTTCTTAGTCTAATTATTAAATATTTTATAGCGAGAAATGAACGGCGCAATTTTTCCCCAAAAAAATTGGCTGCCAATTAAACAATATCTAACTGATCTCTGATCCATTTAAATTAGGACCGCAACGGAAACTTTTTTTTGAATACATGAATACCCGAGAAAATATGCAAATTTATATAACACTTTTTTTCAAACTCGCACACAAAATTAATATAACAACAAAAAGCCGAACTTAATCTTATTTAACGTTTCGAAAGCGGTGGGCCTGCAAGCCCGAAATTTGCAAATTTAACGACCCCAGGGCTATATTTGCTCCACTTGTTCGCAAAACAATAACAATATTCATGAAGCCCCGATAATGTCAGAAAGTTATTAGAAATTTTCTTGTCTTCGTTTTTGGCTCCATTCATTGCCTCTATTCCACGTTGGTACGAACGCGTACGAGATAGGTATTAAAAGCGCTTTTAAATATTCATTAGAGTCGAATGAAACCGAAACTTTTATAACAATAATAATGACAAAAACGATCGCGTAACGATGCAACGACGCTTTCTGATTGGATAAACACGGAGAACCTTGAAAATTAGGGAAATTACGGTTTTAATGCGAGAATTTAATTATAATCGTTATGAGGTGCTTAACCAAATTTTATTTGTTCGATGTTTATTCAGCTAATAACTTCAAGAAAATTTCGTTTTTTAAGCAGGTACTTTCTACTATACAACAACTATGGAAGCATTTATTTTAATTTGATTATAATTTTAGTACACCTTCAACCAATCGAATTCAAAATATTAATTGATTTTATTGTTGGCTCATTTTTTCATTCATTGAATCTTATATTTATAATATAAGTAATATACATATACCCTGCATTCATTTTACCTCGCTACGAACACTGTACCACATTATATTCGGGTCTAGCTGCCGAATACCGATCAGAATGTAAAGTGCTGGGGCGCGAGTCATTTGAATCACGACTATAACTGACTACTGATCGTACCAGCTACAGCCCCACCACTAATTTGACTGTAGGCGTATCGATATGGTATTAACGGTCATTCGTGGTTTGCATTTGGGAGAGTGCGTTACGGTAAGACCTTTAAATTTAAATATTTTTTTAATTATATTACTTTGATAATGTATACACTGGAAGGAAAACTACAAATGATAACATGGGCTTTGAAAGGTAATTCTTTACGGCGTATCCAGCGCCTTTTCTCTGAAAAATATATAGATCGTCCCTTTCCTGGATTAACAATAATATCATTAGTAGTTAAAAAGTTTAAATCAGAAGGTTGCAGTTTGGGATGTAAATGTCATAAAATACGGAGAATAAATAACGATAAAGAAATGCAGGAAGTCATGGTGTGCGCAATGGTCGAAGAAAATTCCCATATTACTATATCTAAAATATCAGAAGAGATAGGTATTAGCGTGGGTAAAGTTCATAAGATATTAAAGAAAAATAAATACACATCCTATAAATACCAAACTCATCAGGAAATTATTCATGCTGATCAACACCGCAGAATGGAATTTTGTGAAACTGTAATAGAACGTGTAAATGCGAATGAACACTTCATTGAGACTATCGTGTTTACCGATGAATCTACGTTTCCACGGTAAATACAATCCGTCGAATCCTCGATATTGGTCTATTGAAAACGAGTATCGACAATTGAATACGGGACACAGTATCCTGAAAAGTCGAATGTTTGGTCTGGCATTTATGGGAATAACATTATTGGTCCATTCTTTATTGAAGGAAATTTAAATGGGGAAATATATTTGAATCTTCTTCAAAACGACATTGTCCCTGCTTTGAGAACCATTAATCCCAATTTAGAGAACGTATGATTCCAGCATGATGGTTGTCCGGCCCATGGAACTAGAATTGTGAATGAATATTTAAATAATATATTCTCCCAAAGAGTTTCATCTAATAGTGGTACAATTCGCTGGCCACCCAGGTCTCCAGACTTAGCCCCTAATGACTTTTTTATGGGGTTACATAAAATTAAAATTATATGGGCATCGAGACGAAAGGGCTAATAATTTGGAAAAATTACGGGTTAATATCGAACACCAATTCCAAATTATTAATCCTCTTGTACTGGCCAATGTTCGAAATGAATTTTATAATACATAGATTGGGGTACTGTTTAGCGTCGAGGTCACCAGATTTAACGATCCCTGATTTTTTTCTATGGAAATATTTAAAGTCTAAGGTATATGTAAACAAAGCCAGCACACTAAAAAATTTAAAGGACAATATTATCCAAGAAATTAATTCGATAGAGCAGGCTATGTTACTGCCTACATGTTACTACATGCATAATTTTCGAATACATCTTCAGGAATGTTAGCAAAACATACTCATTTGAAAAATTTGATTTTTTAAAAACAAAATCGTATCAGATGTATAACAAATAAATGTTTTCATAGATTTTATATTGTGATTACTAAGTCTATCGCAGTACATTAAGAGAAGTCAATGCCCATTACATCACCCTGTACATCTTTCCCGGAATAGACCTATTTCGATGAACCGTTTCGCCATCTCTAAACTAATTTACGAAATTCCAAACTTTTTATTGAAACGAAAAGCCCAGATACGATTTATTTACAAAAACGGACGCATTATTAATGAGCACAGACTAGAAAATCTAAACTTTTTAGCAAACAGTTTCCTCGTAACTCATACTTAGTCCGCATACATTCAAGTGTTTTCATTTCTTCAGAAATGTAATATTCAAATTAACAAACTAAATATAAATTAGAAAAGAATAATTCAAAAATCCTTAACGTTATGTCTAGGATATACGAGGTATGGTAATTAAATAACGAGACTGGTATGAGAAATGTTATTTATTGCAATTAAACTTATGTATATTTAACTTCTATCTCCTTCAACATACTTTTCTCCCCTATCTATACATCGCTGTATACGTGTCTTCCATTGTTCAAAATGATGCTGTAATTCATCGGTTGTCAGCCGTTTCAATAATTTTCGATTTTGTATTTTCGACAGACTGAAAGTGTGTTTCTTTTAATGCGCTTTTCACTTTTGGGAATAGGTAGAAGTTACATGGTGCGAGATCTGGCGAATACGGAGAATGATGACAGATAGAGGATTGTGAGCTGGTGCGTTATCCTAGTGCAGAATTCACAAGCCGTTCTTCCACACATCCAGCCTTTTCTTCCTTTCTCTTTACCTCAGCTTGATCAGGACCTCTTTGTTGTATTTCTGATTAATGGTTTGGCCCTCAGGCACACAGTCAGCCATGATAACACCCTTGATATCAAAAAAACGATCAGCATTGCCTTCAATTTCGATTTGCTCATTCGTACTTTTTTCTGTCTTGGCGGTGCGGCTGTCTTCCAGTGCATCTATTGACGCTTTGTTTCCGGGTCATACTGGAAACTACAAGTTTCATCATACTTTAGATTTTTGTGAGCAAATCTGGATCTTCCGTGAGTTGTTCCATGTTGTCAGAACAAATGTTCATCCGATTGTTTTTTTGTTGCCGGGCGAAGGTTTTCGGCACCATTCTTGCTCAAATTTTTGTCATACTTAATTTATCATGCAAAATGTGTCTCACTGTTTCTTTCTTAACGTTTATCATGTCGTCAATCATTTGAATACCAAAACGTTGGTCTTTCCGCACAACTTCATTAATTTTCTGAACGTCCCTTTCAGTTATTGCAGTCACAGGTTGACCAGGACGTTCATCATCTTCGAACTCTTCTCGACCATCAAAAAATCGTTTGTGCTATTCAAAAGCTCGCGCACATAACATAATATTATCATCAGACAGCTCCTTTAACATTTATAAACATTCTGTTGCTGATTTTTTTAATTCGACAAGGAATTTCAGGTTAATTCGCAGCTCGATTTTTATATCAATCATTGACACTAATAACATGGCACTAATAAGTAACAGTGTCATCTACAATTAAAGCTCGAAAGTAAACTAAAGCAGACAGAAAGGCGAAACTACGGGTGGTTGCTTGGAAAGTATGAAGGTCAATGGCGTTCCAATTACAACCCCGCCTGATGCGGCTGCGTGATGGAAGAAGCGCAGTCTCGTTGTTTAATTGCCGTACCTCGTAGACTGAACGAATATGCTGTCGAGTCAAAAAAAAAGAAATTCTTCTCCACTTTATAACTTTCTTTTCTAAATTAGTCTACACAATATTATGTTTTTATTTCTTTATAAGTTTAATAAATACGTCTTTGCAAATTATTGTTTAAACAGAGTACTTTTATTTAATTTTTATTATTTTATTAGACACTAAGCTTCGTTTAACTTTTCCAATCCAATGTGTATTATACTCCATCGTAACAAAGCTTGTTACGTCAACTTCGTCTCATTAAAAAAAACGACGAGATCGAAACTCCTCTTCGATTATCTTTCTATCCAATTTCGCTTTCTTAGGTCTTCGTCCGAATGATTTAAAAATGCTTTCGTCAGTTGTTAAAAAAAAAGATCGAACATCAAAAAAATGACACGAGTTCCATATAAAAAAAAAAAGAACGGCGAAAGAGAAAACAACAATTTCGAGCTTATCGACGCGCGATTCGACAAAAAAAAAAGTAAAAATAGAACGGAAATTGACGGTTGTTATCCTCTGCGCCCCGACTGCCCCACCGTCGCCCCGAAAAATTAGTAGAAAATTGTTTTCGCGCGCCGCGTCGCTGGCGAAAATTTTGTTTTCTGGAAGTTTAATGCGTTTTATCAATTGGCCGATTATTGGATTTTGTTTTAATTTTAAATTTCGTCCGCGCCGGCAGCGTCAAGAATGAAATGCTATTATTTTTTTAATGAAGTCTCGCTCTTGCACAAGAAAATAAAACATCGCACATTTTAAGAACTGGCGCAGCAGGCTTCAGATATTTATTTGTTTTAAGAAGTAATTTGGAAGATAAGCTTTTGACCTTGAAAAATAAATATAGACAACGGGAAGAAATTTTAGAGTATCGTAAATAAACAAAAATAGATCCAGGAAGACTTTCAGCAGCGATATTCGTGAAGATTTGACTTGAAATTCTTAAATTTGTGGCTCTCACCTATAAGTTATGTCTAGATTGACTTCAGAGTAATCAAGATACTTATATAACCTATGGCTAACAAAGCTTGTGCTTTGTTCATAAAAATAATGAAAGTTGTATCCATAAATAATAAATGAAAACACACAAAAATGTTTTTAAAATCCATGAAATTGACTTTATTTAAAAGATGATTTTATGGCATTAATGTCTGAATATGATTTCGGGTATGTGACCGCCGCGGCTGGCGAATACATGGCGTAATCTGGAGGCCCAATTTTCACAAACTCTTCGCAGTAAATCAGGCTGTATTTCGCCAATAATGCGTCGAATGTTGGCTTCCAAGTGCTAAATTGTTATAGGTTTATCGGCGCAGACATACGACTCTACATATCGCTAGAGAAAATAATTTAATGGCGTCAAATCGCACGAACAAGGTTGCCAGTTAACAGGTCCATTTCGTGAAATTAACCGTTCGTCAAATGTTTCTTTCAGTAAATTAATTCTATCGTTCTCTCTGTAGCATGTGGCGCCGTCTTGTTGAAACCACATATCTGCAACACTAATGCCTTGTAATTGAGACACGAAAAAGTTAGTAATCATGTCTCTGTACCGCTCACCCTTGATTGTAACATTCTGATCAACATTGTTTTTGAAGACATGTGGACCAATGATTCAACCGATCCATAAAGGGCACCAAACGGTGATTTTTTCTGGATGGAATGGCGTTTCGACAATGTCTTGTGGATTATCATCGCTCCAAATGCAACAATTCTGCTTAATGACAGCCGTTTAAGCAAAAGTGCGCTTCATCACTGAACAAAATATTCGAATGAAATTGTGGATCAATAGTAATGCTTCCTTCGACCGATTCACCAAATGTATGGCGCGAACTATAATCGCGTGACTCCAATTCCTGTACAAGTTGAATCTTGTAAACAAGTAGACTAAGATATTTACGAAAAAACTTCCATGAAGTGGATGGATACAAGTTTAATTGTTGAGCACAATGATGAATTGACGCATTTAGATTATCATCATCAACACTACGCCGCACACCATCAATCGCTTGTTGTGTGTGCACTGTACGACATCTTACGGGATGTGTATTATCGTTCAGAGTAAACGTATTGCGGAAACGATCCAAAGTTTCTCGAATTAATCGCTCTAATGGACGATTATGAGCACTATAGGGTGCACGCAATGCCTGATGAGTTTCTCGAATTGAACCACGTTTTTCAAAATAAATTTGATGAAATTACAAACGTTCCTCCAGCATGAGTATATTCATGATGAATTGCCAAACCAAAATATCTCCAAAACAACCGAGAACTGTCAATCGGTTTTCACAAAAAACAGTGTTGCCAAATTAAAGTTTCCGCCCCCAAAAAAACACTCTTTACATTACTAGACAGGTATAATTTTCGTTTCCTGTTATTCACATTACGGTTTCATATCTCTACAACCAACAGTGTTTTTGTTCCATACCGGCTAAATGTTAAATATTTTAAAACAAACTTTTGTTGTTGTTGAAATACACATATTTTTTTTACCTCCTATTTAAGAACAAAATAAGAAACTAAAAGGTATATGTATATTTCATGAAACCAAATCGTATCTAATATTAATAATATTGCCAAAATACATTATATAATTTAAAGCTCATATATTTATATATACAGTACTGTGCAAAACAAAGCAGTACCTTCTTGAATTTTACACGCAACTGTTATAAATAATAATCTTACACAAGTTGAATTTTTTTTTAATGTACAAAACATATATCGATATTTAAACAAAAACAACTTCAATTTTTAATACTTTGTATGACCACCTTTATTTTTTATGGTATCCTGCATTCTTCTTGGTAGGCTTTTCATTAATAAATTAATGAAATTATCAGGAATATTGTACCACTCTGCCTGTAGTATGTTCCACAGTTCATTTTTGTTCTTTGGCCCCCTTTCACACTTTTTCTGTCAAGATAATCCCACACATGCTCAATAATATTTAAGTCAGGACTTTGAGATGGCCATATCATAGTTTGCAATACCCCATTTGCTTCCTGCTGTGTTAAATAAGTTTTCACAAGTTTTGAGGTATGTTTGGGATCATTATCTTACTGTAGAATGATATTATTCCCAATAAGTCGCTGCCCTGATTGTATGGCATGTTCTTCTAATAGTGTTCTGTATTTCTTACCAGTTAATTTACCCTCTATTTTTTCAATTTCACCCACACTTGCTACCGAAATACAACCCCAAACTTGGGTATTGTCTCCTCCATGCTTTATGGTAGTATGTAAACATGGTTTCGACAATGATTCACTAGGGCGTCGTCTAAAATACTGATGTCTGTTCGTTGCAAATAATTGATATTTAGATTCGTCAGTGCATAGTACTTGTCGCCACTCATTATATCCCCAAGTATCATGGTCTCTGGCATATTGTAATCGTTTCCGTCTATTACCTCGTCGCTGTAAGGGTTTTCTCACAACCACGCATTTCCTCAACCCTGATCTGAGCAAGTATCGCCTTACTGTTAAAGCATGTACCGAAGTATCAGATGTTCGCGTAAGATCTTGAGCTAGTTCTGCGCTAACTTTCTTACGACTTCTTAAGGAACTAAGTTTTAAGAACTGTGCGTCAGCTTTACTGAGCTTCTTTGGACGTCCACTCTTTGGTCTATCACTTACACTGCCGGTTTCAGTCATTCCTTTTATTGTTTGTTGCACGGTATACCGGGAACATTGCACTATCTTTGATATTTTCACTTGACTATAACACCCTTGGTGTAAAACGATAATTTTATTTCTGTCTAGTAATACTATTCTACGCATTTTGTACCTACTATAACAATTTACAGCTCACAATTTTTGCCTAAAATAAAAATTTCGCTCGTAGGCGCGTTTTTTAAGAATCTAAATAAATTCTATTGTGGAACCACTTTGTATCGTTTCTACTACTGAATTACGAGGGAGCGTTTTTATATTCGCGGAATGAGCTGGTTGTAGAGGGGTGAGTAGGCACATTGGGGGCGTGGCCTGTGCAGCGACTCATGATTAGTATAAATACGAAGTTTCATTGTTATTAGACAGTTAGTCTTTGAGCTATCGTCAACCAAGTAACATAATCAGGAGTGAAAAGTGAAATATGGAAAAAATCGAATATCGTGCCGTTATAAAGTTCCTTACCAGGCAAGGAAAATCAGTCGCGACCATAATGAATGAGATGTCATTGGTTTACGGCGACTCTTGTCCAGGAAAAACCATGGTGTATAAGTGGCATAGTTTATTTAAACAAGGAAGGGAATCCCTTGAAGACGACCCGAGGCCGGGCAGGAGCATTGAGGTGACCACGCCAGCACTTATCCAAAAAGTTGAACAAATTGTACTCGAAGATGCTCGACTAAAGAAGAAACAACTCGCAGAAATGGTTGGAGTATCCGATACAACAATTTTTAATATCCTACACGATCATCTCGGCATGTCTAAGGTCAGCGCAAGATGGGTGCCGAGAATGCTCACGCCGCCGCAAAAACAATCTGTAATGAAGACAAGGATGGTGTATTGAGTGGAATTGTTACTGGAGACGAAACTTGGGTTCATCATTATGAACCTGAGTCCAAACAAGACTCCATGCAGTGGCATAAAAAGGGCACAGCACCTCCCAAAAAATTTAAAGTGTCACAATCAGCTGGGAAACTCATGGCAACGGTATTTTGGGACCCGGAAGGAATATTGTTGATTGATTATAAAGATAAAGGTGTTTCTATAACCGGAGAATATTACGCTTCAACATTAGAGCGACTAAAAGAAGCCATTAAAGAGAAAAGACGGGGAAAATTGACAAAAGGTGTTCTGCTTTTGCACGACAACGCGCCCGTCCACAAGAGCCGCGTTGCGTTAGCTGCCCTGCATAAGGTGGGCTTCGAAATTGTGAATCACCCACCCTACAGCCCAGACCTGGCCCCGAGTGATTATTACCTGTTTCCGAAAATGAAAAAAGAGCTGCGGGGTAAAAAATTTACTGCCGATGATGAAGTCAAGGAGGAGTTTCGGCTAATTTTGCAGATAAATAGAAATCATTTTTTTATGAGGGTATAAATAAATTAATTGAAAGATGTGAAAAATGTATCCGTCTTGCAGGTGAATATATTGAAAAAGAAAAATAATTTGGTTTTTTTATTTCCACCCCTTGTCCCCCATTCCGCGAATATAAAAACGCTCCCTCGTAAAAACAAAATCTTATAGATAAATAACTCCCTTGAAATTTTATTTCAGAGCATTGTGATGCAATAAAATGTATTACTTTATTCCTCTTATCAGGCGGTCGATCTCACCCCTACGCGGAAGTATGATGTTATAACCTTGTAAATTTCCAGTGATTCTATTTCTACTAATAAGTGAATCGTTCTTGGAAAGGTGTATTAAGTATTGTAAACCGAATTAACCCAATAATTATAATTAGTAGAAACGTTTTAGTAAATAAATTTTGGTAAATATTGTTAGGTGCTTCTTTCTTTTGCACAATACTGTATATCTATCTATATATATATACTGCCATGCTATTTCCTGTGATAGTCGACTTGACAGTTCTCGGTTGTTTTGGAGATAGCTTGCTTTGAAAATTCATCACGAATATACTCACGCTGGAGGAACGTTTGCAAAATGATCAAATTTATTTTGAAAAACATGGTTCAATTCGAGAAACTCATCGGGCATTACGTGCACTTTTTGGTGCTTAGAATCGTCCATCAGACCGATTAATTCGAGAAACTATGGATCGTTTCCGTAACACGTTTACTCTAAACGATAGTACACGTCCCATAAAGCGTTGGAATTTTGGGAAATATTGTTAGGTGCTTCTTTCTCTTGCACGGTACTGTATATCTATATATATATATATATATATATATATATATATATAACAGTCAAACTGAAAAGTCCCCGGTCTACCATAGTAAAACACAGTTTTTTGGCAAAATTCGATTTTATTATTCAACATAGTTGCCTTCGAGGGCGATACACCGATTATAGCGTTCTTCCAACTTTTCGATACCATTTTTGTAGTACGAATTGTCTTTAGCCTCGAAATAGGCCTCAGTTTCGGCGATCACCTCCTCATCCCTGCTAAATTTCTTCCCGGCGAGCATTCTCTTGAGGTTTGCAAACAGGAAATAGTCGCTGGGGGCCACATCTGGAGAGTACGGTGGATGGGGAAGTAATTCGAAACCCAATTCACTTAATTTGGCCATTGTTTTCATTGATTTGTGACACGGTGCATTATCTTGGTGAAACAGCACTTTCTTTTTCTTCATATCGGGCCGTTTTTTGGCGATTTCGTTCTTCAAACGGTCCAATAACGCTGTATAATAGTCGCTGTTGATGGACTGGCCCTTTTTAAGATAATCTATGAAAATTATTCCATGCGCATCCCAAAAAACTGACGCCATAACTTTTCCAGCTGACTGTTGCGTCTTTCCACGCTTTGGAGCCGGTTCATCGCGTGCAGTCCACTCGGCTGACTGTCGATTGTATTCTGGAGTGTAGTGATGAATCCATGTTTCATCCATTGTCACATATCGACGCAAAAACTCGGTTTTATTACGATTTAACAACTTCAAACACAGCTCAGAATCATCAACTCGTTGTTGTTTTTGATCGAATGTGAGCTCGCGCGGCACCCATTTTGCACAGAGCTTCCGCATGCCCAAATATTCATGCACGATGTGTCCAACACGTTCCTTTGATATCTTTAGGATGTCAGCTATCTCGATCAACTTTACTTTACGGTCATTTAAAATGATTTTGCGAATTTTTTGATGTTTTCGTCGGTGACAGCCTCTTTTGGTCGTCCACTGCGTTCGCCGTCTTCGGTGCTCATTTCACCACGTTTAAACTTAGCATACCAATCAATTATGGTTGATTTTCCTGGCGCAGAGTCCGGAAACTCCTCATCAAGCTATGCTTTTGCTTCAACGGTATTTTTTCCCTTCAAAAAGCAGTACTTTATCAGCACACGAAATTCTTTTTTTTTCCATTTTTTAAATAACAAAAGTAGCTTCACTCTTAACGTAATATCTCAGTAACTAATGGTCGGATTGCTGTTAAATTTTGACACGTTTCGTTTGAAGGTTAGTAATATCTAAAAAACATACGGATTTAATAACAGAAACGCCATCTATGTGTCAGACCGGGGACTTTTCAGCCGACCTGGTATATATATATTTATATATAAAATATATATACATTCAATGAAACTAGACGACCAAGAACACCAAGCAGAAGAACTACTACTATATATTGTGGTCAGAAATTCACCGATAGTCGTCAGGTGGGACGATTTTGTGATTAATGAAAGACAGAAATCTTGTATTGTCATTAGTTAAGTAATATGAATTGCTTAAAGGATGTCTAGATTTAGTAACATGGCATAAAACCATCAATAAATCAGTAGAAATTACATGATAAAATATCAGTTTTATTTAAGTCTGAAAATAGCAATAATAATCGAAGAATTTTGTTTTAATTAATCAATACTTTACGCCATTATAACAGAACACATTTCGATACAAAATCAAAAGATTTAAATTTCCGTAACGGGTAATTAGTAGCGGGCTTAATTTGCATAATTTTCCTTATAATACGACGGCACTAATATCCACTGATGTATAAAGCAATTACTTACATGGCTCTTGGAAGTTAGATATAACCAAAAGTTGCCTTAACTATAATGTTATAAAATGTTATAGTGGCAGGAAAAGTGCTCGGCTTTATGAGGGATGTAGAACGAAAGGGTTAGAGGGTGGATTTGGGTATGAGTGCTGCCTCTCGATGTCTATGAGCTGAATGTGTACGTAGTTAAGTTAGAACGGAATAGGCAGTCTACCGTTTGCCAATAATCCCCACACAAAGACGGAAATGGAGAAATAGTTAGGAAATTTTCGCTTTTCTTTAATCTGATTTTGATCGGAAAGAATTCCCTATTCAGGAATTTTTTTCGAATATTCTATGCACTGAAAGATATTTTCTGAATACACCGTAATACGCTTAATATACTTACTTTCCTTATTTATAAGATTTAAAGTTCCTTTGTTTTCTTTTTTTCTCTACAGTTGTAATCATATTACTAGTTCTTGTGCAATACCCCTAAAGTTATATCGTAAAGAAGTCACTAATGTCATATTATGAAATCAATCATTGTTTAAATACCATTGAGTTGGCTTTTACATTAACTTTTTTAGGGCAGGTAATACTCGTCTTATTCTTAATTGGATTTTTCCTAAAGAATTCTTTATCTTACCCTGTTGCTAATACACGCAAACCTCTTTGACTGGGCACACTATCAACAGACTATTCGATTCATCTTCATATAAAGTCTTTAGATCTGTGTAGACACTGCGTCGCCCATGCACAATATCCACACAATTTCTTCATCTTCGGTCTTCTTGGATAGCGTTGCGAAACTATTGCTTTATTATCTATTTATTGCGCGACATTTTGCCTCTTTCTCGAAAAGAATGCTGCGGAAATTGTTTTGATATTGCAAACAGCATACAAGGATGACATTATGCGAAAAACTCAATTATACAAAGAGTTTCCTCTTTTCGAAAATGGTGAAATGATGACAAACCTCGTTCTGGACGCCCAATCAACTTCCAGAAAGATGGTAATATCGAGAAAGTTTTCGCAATTATGCTTGAAGATCGACAACGAACCATCGAAGCAATTGCTCAATTATCTGGAATAACGTGGAGCTCAGTCCAAGTTATTTCAGAATTTCGTCAGATAAATTAGGGATGACAAGAGTCGCCGCGAAGTTCGTGCCCAGCATTTTGGCTGATCATCAAAAGCTGTCGAGTGGAAACATGCCGTGCTATAAAAGATCATCTCCAAGTCGACTCTAAATTTTTATCCAATGTCATTACTGGTGACGAGTGTTAGTGCTACGGTTAAAACCCGAAATGAAGCAGTCAAGCCAATGGAAGACTTCATCGTCATCTCCCGCAAAAAAAGCTCGTCAAATGAAGTCGAACATCAAAGTCATGCTCATTTATTTTTTTTTTGATGTGAGAGGGATTGTACATTCTAAATTCATACCACCTGGTCAGAGAGTTAATCAGGCATTCTATTTGGAGGTTCTGAGATGGCTTCGTAGCAGTGTGCGACGAAAGAGGCCCGATTTGTGGCAGACAGCGTAATGGCTTTATAACCATGACGATGCACCTGGCTATTGGCTATTGGTTAAAAACAACATAACTCTTTTGTCCCATACCCTATACACCTGATCTTGCTCCGTGCGGCTTTCTTTTGTTTCCACGAATGAAGAGGTACATGAAAAGACATCATTTTAACGATGTGGAAGAGGTGAACAAAAGAAGCCACACAGCAGCTGGCAACCATATAGAAAAACTAGTTCGAACAATATTTCCTATAATGGAATCATCGATTAAACAAGTGTATAAAGTTAAATGGAGAGTATATTGAAGGTGATAAGGTTGCTTTGTAAAAAAAAGAATAAAATACACTTTTTATAGAGAAATTCCGTGTATTTTCGGATAACCCCACGTATGACGTAACGTACACTCATATTCCAGATATCTACTTCTAAATAAACTACTTTCCTCTTTTGTTTACATTTACTGCAATGATGATCGGCACACACAGAAACTATTTTCGCTGAAACGCGAGCATCACTTCGAATTGAAAACGGTTGGGGTAAATACGCCGATCAATTTATCTTTATTAAGTGTATTCGTTGACAGTGATGTGACTTTGGCCCTCCGGCTTTTAGAAGATATCAATCATTCTTCATTACTTTTGATGGTGTCATGATTTTCTGTCGTCGCCGTTGAAGACAGCCGAAGTCCTCCTCCTTTTAAATCCGAAAGAGGGCGCTCAACGGGACTATCGCCTCGCTGCCGTCCGCCCGATCCCCTCTTCTACGACCTCCATCTTTTACACCTTTAACGCATAATTGCGTTATTCATGCATTAAAATTTTCGTTTAACCTACCTGAATAATTAATTACTACTGTCTGAGTGTACTAATGGGTCAGGTGCGCCGATGGCGGAAGATAGATGATTTACGAAAGACATCTGATATATTTCTCTATGTTAATCAAATATGCTACTTCATTTGATTTTGTTTTGAAAAAATTTTAGTTAATGAAATGTAGTTTTCTTAATGCTTATTTGTTATAGTATTGTAATTAATCAATTTTTCTTTCTAAATAATAGCTCTCTGCGAAAATATAAGGTTGTTGGGAACGCGGAGGAGTGTTACGTCTGCTTTTTATAGGTCAATATCTGTAATTGAATTGGGCAACTCTTATATATATATATATTTCAGCTCCACAAGCCTTTAGGCCTATGGCTTATTTCATATTACATTTCAAAACCTGTACATCAATAATATTTTCTTAAGACTTTCAACAATTTTCCACCATTCGTCTCTGTCTCCCGCCCTGTTTCTCCAATTTTTCACCCACACTCTCCCCACATCACTCACTACCGCATCCAGCCATCTCTTCTTTGGGCGTCCATTCCTCTTCTTCCCACCAGTCTCCTCCTCCAGCATCCTCCGCGCGTGTCATTTTCCTGGTTTGCGGCTGACTTGCCCCAGCCATCATACTCTCTGTGCTGTTACGAAGGCCGATATGGATGGGTCACCATAAATATCCTGAACTTCTTTGTTCTTTCTTCGTCTCTACTTACCTTCCTCTGTCTTCACTCCTTTCAATATCTTACGAAGCACTCCCCTCTCCTATATCCCCAGCTTTACTTCTATTTGTTTTGTCAACGTCCATAATGCGCTCGAGTATGTTACCGTTGGTCGAATAATTGTTTTATACATTCTTAATTTCGCTGCTCTCGAGATCTGTTTTGACGTGAATATATTGTTGATAGTGCCCACCGCCCTGCTACCCTTTGCCATTCGCTTTCGGATTTCCAAACTTTTATCTACAGCATCTGTTATAGTTAACAACTCTTATAATAATAAGAAATCTTTATTGTCCAACAAAATTCCCCAATTGTAGGACAAAAACATGAAGGACAAACAAATAAAATAATTAATTACATAAGAATCGGTGCACAAGATATCAACCTGTACTCACTCGCCCAATATTTCGCTCACATACTTGGAATAAATGTAAATTCTGCAATTTTTCGTGGTTGAATGACCTTGAATAAACGTTAGAATATACGGACGTATGTATAACTTATTCATAAACTTTTGGGGAGTTCGGCAGTATAGAAATTGGTCGATAGTTTATTAACAGCGTCTTGTTTTTATAGATAAGACAAATCAGAGCGCATTTCCAAACGTCAGGAGAGATTGATAATAACCATTAATGTCTTTGCAAAAACATATTGACAAATACAACCCTATATGTCGTACTGTATCATGCAGTTGAATTAAAAGAATGGCATAGTATTTGTTTCTTATCGTTTTATCTTTTTGAAGATAATCGACAAGAGTAACTACAGTCATAACCTGTCATCCGAGTGTACGGTCTTTGCATACTATGGAGAACTTATGCCACAATCAATAATACACTTTTACGATTGTTCGTTTATGGTGTATAACGTTGCACCCAGATTTTTATCAACCGTTGCGATTCGATGATAAAAGTCTTTCAAATCATGTTTTAACTTGTCTAATCTTACGCGTTTATAGTCCATAATCAACAAATGCAACACCCATCTTGCAGATAATTTTTTCAAACACAAAATCGAAACCAATGATGTATATAAATTGTGTAAAGCATCGAGTACTTCAGGTAGTTTTATTCGACGGTTATCTAGCGCCATATCATATACTTTTTCCATTATTTCTGGAGCACATGTTTAAGTTTGAACGTGGCTGGACTTATCTAATGATCCAGCCACATTGAAGCTCAGATATCCAGCATTTGATGATTGGAGGCGATGAAGATTGGTTGTCGAAAACTCCAGCTTAGTTTGGAATCTGACATTTGCTTAATTCTTTGAAGATAAGAAATTAATTACGGGCTACTCCTCCTATATTTCAAAACAAGTTAAAAACTGTTCAAACTTCGTTCAAATTATAAACGACTTAAGGATTGGAATAAACACACAAGAAACAAACAAAAAGTCTCAAGTTGGGGAGCTAAGTTTTATTTAATTCCGGTGCCTACCCACAACCTGTACGAAGACCAACATTTCAACCCCAGTACACCAAAAAAACGGTAAAATTCGGAAGCTCAAGCATCATGCTGTGGAGATATTTTTTGTGGTATGGCGTAGATCCTTTACGCAAGATGAAAGGCATAATGAATGCTGATGTCTATGTGAACATATTACAAACTGTGCTTCTGCCATGTGCAGAGGAAGAAATGCCACTGAAATGGTTGTAAATGCAGGACAACGATCCGAAGCATGTTTCTCGTAAAACGAAAACATGGTTTCGAGATAACAACGTTCGCGTTTTAGGTTGGCCGTGCCAGTCGCTAGAATTAAATCCATTGAAAATTTATGTGTGGAGTTGAAAGAGACTGTATCTGTTATCTAACCATATGATATACTTCTTTAATTATTTCCGGAGTACACTCCTTTGGGCGTCCGCTGCGTTATTCATCTGAGTGAGAATTCAGATTCAGATTTTAACGTGACTGGACTTATTTAATGATCCAGACACACTTCAGATGTCCAGCATTTTATGAGGCGATGAAGAATGGTCTTCGAATACTCCAGCATAGTTTTGAATTTGTCATTTCTTTAGTTCTTTAAAGATAAAAAATTAATTACTGGCTACTTTTCCTATGTTTCAAAACAAGTTAAAACTGTTCAAACTTCGTTCAAATAAGATACGACCTAAGGATTGGAATAAACACACAAGGAACAAACAAAAATCCTCAAATTGAGAAACTAAGATTGTTTTTTACTTTTGCCTAAATCAGTGAATATAGAAACATTAAACTGTGCTTCTGAATTATTATTCTAATGATAATCCTCAAATATTTTACAATCAACAAACAACTCCTTCATATAATTCCAAATAATGCAGTCAAAACATAAAAGCATTGATCGGAAACGATAGCGGTACACGAATTGGAAATATTTTCACATAAAAATGCATTTCGTAAACTTCACTCAGAACATAAATAATTCATGATTCCTATATGCGATATTGTTCACTAACAAGTATTTTACGTACCTTCAACAATTCGCAATTACAAGGACTATTTCTTAGGCTGGCAAATGAGTTTGCGTGCCGAGTTACGCGATCTGATAAAAAGGAGACGCTAACATTTTTAAAGCAGTTCTAAATAAAATTTCCAACTGGGCAAACTACAATAAAAGTTCATTACGAATGTGCACATGTGTAATATTTTTTATTTATTTTCTGGCTAAGAATTATATTTAGGTATTGATTAAAGTTAACAGTCACAGTATTACGAAGTACATTGCTTTGAAGTGTTTTGTAAACTTGATGGGATATTCATTTGAACTTATTTACATAACGCGATATACGAAAATAAAATTACAAATGTATTCTGTTACGTCGACCTGTTGTCAAATCAAATATATAAAAAATATTTCCTAGAAACTTATATCTAAGCCATTCCAGTAGATTTTATAAAATCAGCTTCGTATGTTTTCTCAATGTTCTAATGCAATACATCAATGCAGACTTTCATAATTATAAAATAAACTTATAGTTGATATAGTATTTATTAGCACTACGTCACTTTCCTAGAATAAAATGCATTCGACACCTGAGTAGGACACATATTGACGATACGTCGTTTACCGTAGCATGTTGCAGTTAGTCCTTGCATACCAAGGTTTGCAGTCGATTTAGGTAGCGTGTGTCTTTGTGAGTGCGAGTACATTTTAAGTGTATTTCGTATTACAAGAAATTAATAGATAAAAATGGTGTTCGAATTAGGAAAAGAAAATGTGAAAGATAACAAATACAGAATATTAAAAGTAAAATTAGATATCATAGGCTAAGATACGCTGAAATGAGAGTAAAATACTAGAAAATATGTGAAGGGATAGAGCACAAGTAAAGGAGGAAACTGGACTTTTTTCCGAACTTTGCCAAACAAAAGCTTTGCATTAAAAGGTGAAAAATGTTGGGGCGGCAAACCTGCTAAGGAAAGATTAACTATTCTCTTGTGTGCAAATATGGTCGGAGAAAAGGAAAGGCCGTTAGTAATTAAGAAATGTAATAATCCACAATTTTTTAGAGGAGCAAACGGTGAGAAGTTGCCAGTGGAGTGCTATTCTAATAAAAAAGCATGGATGGCGACGGAAATTATGACAATTTGGTTAACCAAATTCGATAAAAAAATGCAACTGCGGAATAGAAAAGTTCTCTTGCTTTTAGGCTACGCCACGTCACACCCAAAACTTGAGCTACAGAATGTTAAACTAATACTTTGGCCCCAAACACTTTCCTGAAATAAACTGCATTCGACACCTGAGTAGGACACATATTGACGATACGTCGTTCACCGTAGCAGGTTGCAGTTAGTCTTTGCATACCGTGGTTTGCAGTCGATTTATATAGCCTATATCTTTGTGAGTGTGAGTATACTTTAAGTGTCATTTCGTAATAAAAGAAATTAATATATAAAAATGGTGTTCAAATTAGGAAAAGAAAATGTAAAAGAAAATAAATGCAGGATATTGAAACTAAAATTAGATGTCACAGACTGAAATGAGGCTGAAACAGGTTGAAATGAGAGTAAAATACCAAAGAGTATGTGAGGAGAAATAAAGCACAAATAATGGACGGACGGAGGTAGAAGAAACATGGAAGAAACTTAAGGATAATGGCAACTGAGAGCACTTGTAGCTCAGCACAAATAGTAAATAGGAATATCAAGAAGACGAACTGAAACAGTTTCAGTGCAGTAGTTCAGCCCTGAAGATGTCCCACACAAATGGGTACGAAACGTCGGCAGATATACAAGTGACGCGGTTCCAGCCCGAAAACACAGAAGCAGATCTATTTATTTATTGTCATAGCTATGTAACATGTTTGAACAAAGAGTTCAATAAACTTGAATTTCTTTTATTTAACGTTTAAATTGATATTTCAGCAAATTTAAGACAACTGCTAATTTCATGCACATGACTGTATATATCAAATTTTTATAAACGGTATTGTATAGAAAATATAGAACAAAATATGATAACTAATATACAACGAACTCAAGAATTTCAAATCACATACTCTTAATTAAACCACTATCTATAATACATGATTCAAACATAATACTTTCACTAATATTTATTATAAGAAACACACCTACGAGGCACTGTACACGCCATACCCTATGCAACATAAATACTTCGGCTTTTACGTTAAAGTGAAAAAAAGAACTAAATGCCTCTATACACGCTTTCTGGTTTTCTCTCGCTTCCTAAGGGAACGCCTTTAACTTGCTCGTATATACACTTGTGGCACATCGCTACGTGTATCCGTTAAGTAGGCACGTCAAACTCCCGAAAACATGCTTTTTTTATGGTTGACACATTTTCACCGCTTAAGGAATTAGGTTATTTCACTTTTTTCTTGTGTTGCGTCGACATTTCTAACATTCCTATGAAGGTGAGTGATGAATACGAATGCCGCTTCGCTCAGCGTTAAATTATTTTCCTCCAGTTGATGATGAAAAGAAGTAGAAACTAATAAAGCGAAAATATGTGCATATTTTCTATTTTGGCTTTTTATTTTTTGGGTTGTGCTAGGTATCAGATTATTCGAAAATTTCGTAGCGATCTTTACAGATTATACTAACGAACAACTAAACCAATAGTTTTTCATATTGTGCTTATCTTGACCAATTAAATTTTGTATTTATTGAAACAGCAGTGACCTACGTACAACATAGGCATACACATTATATATCTCAAACACGGTATGTTCGATTGGTGCTTCACTTGTTCATTAGTTCATATACATAAATGCATTACAGTAGTCATGAATATTACCATCTTTATATACACTACCGTCCATAAGTTCAATCGCATTACAAATAATTTTAATTGCAGAAGAAATCAAAATGTTTAAGTTAATATATTGAAGTTTTATACAAACTAAAATCATTTTACATAATTTGCACTTTATTTAACTGAAGTGTTTTATATAAACGAATGAACGCCCTATTTTCTATTTCAAGAAATAATATTCAGGTAAGAAATATAATGAGGGTGTCATGGAGATTATCCCTTACTCGGATTTGTTTATTGTATGGTTTATTACGTGAACATAATAGCCAGCCTTTACCTGATATTTGTGCGCTTGTAAGGGTATATTTTATGTCTATTACACAGTAAATACTCAGTATTCACGTTGTTAATGAAGTGCCAACAAGTGCTATCGTGTAAGAGTATTTTTTTTAATTGTGTTTAGAAAATGGCAGGGAGAAAGCAACTAACTCTTGAACAAAGGGTAAGAATTATTGCTGAAACGAAGCCTTCTAATAGAGCAATCACCCGAAAACTAAAAGTTTCCGAGTATTGTGTTCGTCAAACTATAAAGAGAATGGCAGAAACTGGTCAATTCGAGGACCGAAAACGCAGTGGGCAGTCAATGATAACTACTAAAAGAGAAGATGAATATCTGATATTAATGTCCTTGCACAATCGTTGCCTTACAGCCTCGGAAATAGCAGCACAATATAACGTACATCACAAAGCTATAGTTAGCGTAACAACAACCAAACGCAGTTTAGCTGAAGCTGGACTTAGAGTTTAAGTAGCGGAACAAAAAACCACGTCTGTCTGCACAACATAAACAAAAAAGATTGGCCTGGGCGAGAACACACAGGTACTGGACTGAAAGAATTTGAAACAAGTCTTATGGACAGATGAATCCAAATTTGAAATTTTTGGAAATAAACGCCGTACTTTTGTTCGTCGTCGTGTCGGAGAGAGAATGTTAGATGAATGTGTGATTAAGACAATGAAACATAGTGGTGTAAATGTCATGGTTTGGGGTTACTTTGGAGGTTGGCACATCGGAAAATCGGTGCAAATCACAGAAAGAATGACAAAAGAAGTCTATTCGGGTATATTGAGGTTTTCCGCCGGCCAAACTGAAAGAGGAATCCTTGCATTAATAACACAATTGTTTCTAATTTTAGTTGGATCTTCATCCAATAACTCCTGCAGTTTCGCATCTTCAAACTTTTTCAGGCTACTTGAACGTTCTTTACCTTGCGCACCGAATTCAACACTTTTGAATTGTCGAAACCACGACTCACATGTTTTTACGATTAGAGCATGCTCACAGTAAGTTTCTATCAGCTAACGATGACTTTCAGCGGCTTTTTTCTTTTTATTAAATAAGAAAAGTTATGCGTGCTGGATAAGCACTTTTTCAGGCACGAAACTCGATATTTTCAAAGAGGTATCTACGACGATGTTACTTTCGCAAAATATAACATATATGGTTTTGAAGCTTGGTGTCAGTAGAATAAAATGTCATACGTACCAAACCATAATATTGCATACTTAAGCCTAGCGGCATCTGTTAGAAAAACCGGTAATGACTTTCCGGTGTACCAGGTAGACACACAATAGAGATAAAAAGACTAAATTGAAATAAAACCGCGAACGCTGCCTTGATTTCCTGCAAGGATAAGTGGTTTTCATCTCTAGGTCGCTCTATAATTTACCTAATTGCATGACACCATTATCAGCCAGTTATTTTAACGAAGATAAAGGAACTTTTGTTTTACTTTTCAGTCTAATTACCGCCCCATACGACTTTATAGTGTGTGTAATTATAACAAATTTTCACGTGTTTCTAGCTAACGAGTCTCCGTTTAAAATAAATCCCTCGCTAATGCCTCGATAATTAGTAAACAGGCTTTAG